>LGSN01000514.1:0-26297 GCA_001314375.1 Phytophthora podocarpi | reverse complement strand
TAGAATGGCTGTCGTAGAGAGAGATGTTCGTAGTTAAAGGGAAACGATGCTCTGTTGCAATGCTGCCAAATAAAATTGTAGTCGCGAACACGATCATACAAAACGTAACTTTGATTCTCAAACAAAATGAAAGCAAATGAAAATAAAGCCACTGAAGATGACATTATGTCGAACTGATGGTAGGCGCTCACTCTTTCTCTATTTTGGTTTGGTCCGAGATCCATTATATCGGCCTGATTTTGACGGATATAGCGTATCCCCAAGTCCGAGTTATCGCACATATGTCACTATTCAGCGGCAATACT
The DNA here is from genome assembly GCA_001314375.1 of Phytophthora podocarpi. Taxonomy (NCBI): domain Eukaryota; phylum Oomycota; class Peronosporomycetes; order Peronosporales; family Peronosporaceae; genus Phytophthora; species Phytophthora podocarpi. The sequence goes on along the minus strand of LGSN01000514.1, from coordinate 25,992 downwards.
TGGCCGATGAGAAACATTTCTCACCTTCTATACCAAAGACAATGCACTATGTCGCTGAGGGCCTACCGTTCATGTATGAACGTTTTTACTGCTTAAGCCTTAAATTCCATAGGCCCGCCGTCATCTCTTTTATTACGCTCCTTATTATCCCATGTTTAGCTAAACTGGACTCCGAAATACATGTATTCGGTGAAGAAAACGAATAAATCCTCAATTCCCATCTCGAGCCTTTCTTCAACTCAGTGAAAAAGATTCTGGCTTGGGAGAGCATCAAGCGACGTTGACGATGGCCAAGAAGTCCAAGAGTAAGTGCAAGACGCCTACGTCAACGCCCACAGCCACGACCACCAAGACGGTGGACGGCGGCCCGGACCAGGAGCCGCCGGCCACGGATGAGCAGTCGACGGCCAAGGAGCAGCGCCGCCGCGCCAGCGAGAAGATCGACCAGCTGCTCGAGGCGCGACCCGACGCCGAGGAGCTGGAGCAGCGCAACGTGCTGCCCACGGCCTCCTCCACCGTGGCGCCCACGTTGCAGGGCGTGCAGAAGCAGCTGCAGCGCAAGATGAGCGCGGACGAGCTGGCGCATCGGCTGGAGAGTCGGCCGGACGTGCAGGAACTGCGCGACCTTTCCATCGTGCACGGCGGCGAGGGCGTGGCGCCCAGTCTGCAGGCCACGCAGGAGAAGCTGCAGCGCCAGCTGAACTCGGACAAGGTGCACCAGCAACTGACCAAGCGCCCGTCGATCGAGGAGCTTCGCACCACGGGCGTCTTGGAGACGAGCGCGGAGCTGGCGCCGAGTCTCACGGCCACAGCCAAGAAGCTCGAGAGGAACTTGGTGCAGAACCAGGTGTCGCATCTGCTCGAGTCGCGGCCCGAGAAGGACGAACTCGTCTCACACAACATCCTGGAAGGTAGGAGGCGCAGATGCAGATAGATACAGGACAGAGGGACGTTGCTAATCGGTATATGCTACTGTTGTTGTTGTTGCTGCTGCTGCTGAACAGACCAGGATGCGGCGGTGGCGCCAGTGCTGCAAGGAGCCAAACACCAGCTGGAGCGTCAGTTGAAGGCGGACCAGATCGCGCGCCAACTGCGCCACCGACCTTCCGTGTCAGAGCTGGAGGAGAAGGGCATCATTGACGGTGAGGAGGCAACTGCGATCAAACAGAGGTCGGACTAACGCGAGGTGATTGACGAACATTCTCGTTCTGCTAGAAGGGGAGCTGGGAGAGGACGGACTGCCGAAGAAGCGCTCACTGTCACAACGCGCACGCTACGCATTGGCACTTAAGGCAGCCAGCCGCATTGCAGCAGACAAGTTGATCTCGACAGAGGAGAAGGCGCGTCTGAAGGATTTGATTTTGAGCGACGACGAAAAGGTCGTAGCTGCACTTGAATGTTACGAGCTGGATGAGGATATCGAAGAAATGCTGGACACGCTGTACCGTGTCGCCAAGGTGTCGCCGTGAGGTTCTGGCGCTGCGCTTGCTTTTGGTTTTCGTTGCAGTGCAACTCAGGGACGAAGTGCGTGGCGTTTGGCACTTTGCCATCGCGTGCTGTGTGATCCGAGCCTTTTGTTTCAATAATGCAAATGATTCTTGAATATACAAGACTGCATGCAATCCGCAACGTCTTGTTGTTTCATTACGAGGACCTCGCGTCCATAAAGGCATCCACGCCGTCGCGAATAGCACTGGGAAAATAAGACATCGTTAGTGTCAGTGTGGACGAAGCAATGATCGAGGAATACTGTTCGTACCTGATCTGCAGCAGCGAATCTACCACACCAAAGAAGCTGCGGTTCTCGAAGGGCATGGCCTGTGTGGCAGGTGGCTCTGGATGCTGCAGCCACGCCGAAAACAGCAAGAGGTGCCCATTCATCTCGACGAAATCCTTTTGCAACTGTCCTGCAGCAGGAGATGCGTGCGGCAGCGGCTGGATCGTATTCGTATCAAGCATGCAATCGCTGTTAGCACAAGCATCCGCCCGAAGAAACGCCACGGTAACTAACCTCCACCAGCGTGTAGCTCGAACGCGGGAAGCTCTCCTTGTCGCGAATCCTACAAACACCAGCAACATTAGTTTCTATAACGTTAGGACGAAGGGCAGACATTTATTTCCTTTACCAGCACTCGTCGTCTTTGAGAAGACCGTACAGCTCAAGCGCCGCTTGGTACAATACCTTTTGCCGCTCCTTCGATTCCTGCACAACCAAACCAGTCAGTAATCTCACAGTATTACAGCGCATTTGCAACGCACGAACCAACGCACCGCTTCGAAGTCTACTGTGAAGAACCAGCCCGGGAGTTCCGGGCCGTTCATGCCAATCGAGCTCGCAACGCCCGCAGTCTTGGGCTCGTCGGCCTTCTTGGGGTGGGAAGAAAACGACAGCATCTCGAGCAGTGAAGCAAGTCTGCAGCAAATGAACAAGAGCCAATCATTAGAACCCAAGCTAGAGCAATGAAGCGCACCCCACAGTAGCAGCAGGTGATGACGACGTACTTAGGATCGGAGCTGGTGGTCTTGTGCAGTCGCTGGAAGGTTGCGATAACGCAGCACTCGGCCTTGTGCGTAGGCCAGGCTTTGACCTGGCACTCGCGATCGCAGAACAAAGCTGCATCGCAGTTAGCACAGCGCTGCAAGAAACCAACAACAACACATACATTCCGTGAGCTTTGCAGAGGTTCATCAGGAGTTGCTCCTGCCGTCCATCCGTCGTCGTCGCACCTTCAGGCTGCCGACGTCCTCCAGTTTCTGGCGGCAGTTCTGGCACCCAGAGCCGATATTCCAGACCTCCCCGCCGTGCTGCTTGAAGTGCTCCAGCAGCCGCGTCTCGGCGGCGGCGCTCGCATCCTCGCACACCTGGTCGTACGTCTTGTCCAGCATCGTGATCGCCAGTCAATTGAAAAAACGGCAACAAAGTTGGTTCGCTCAAGTGGATCCATACAAAACTCAAGTGACGGGTCTAATCATTACGATACGCTTGGCAGATACCCTCGACACTCGGGAGCTCCGCAACGACATGGTGGACCTCCTCCTATCTGCTCTAAACCCCCATCTATTGCGTCTTTAGAGCCGCCGCCATAGTCGAAGGTCAGCTCCTCGCCAGTGACAATGCGCTTCTGAGTGAATAGCGCTAGACGAGGGATGAACGAGTCTACGCGCACCGCCGCTACCTCCAAGTTGGGCGAGCAGCTGTGGTTCACGAAGCGAGTCAAGTTCCCGCTGCAAGACGCGTCCACGTTGGTGCGCACGACGTCGAAGTTCAGCGTAGATACACCTTGCTGAGCCACGTGCTCCCGCAGTGACAGCACATAATTCACCGCCCGCGGGTCGTAGCGCTCTCGGTAGCGTCTCCGCATCTCTCTGGACGAGATGAGCTCGCCCGTGTACTCGCCCACGAACTCACCCCGCTCGATCTGCTGGGCACCAAACACGCCCCACCCTTTGCCTGTGCACTCGGCGAGGACGACTGCAACTTGGCGGCCACAAAGGACTCGCTGGTATCGATCATCGCTTTGCTGCTTGGACAAGAGGTCCGGCGGCAGTTTGTGCTGCTCACTCATGACTGGGAGTTGAACCGCCGTGAGGTAAGTGAAGGCCATCAGCTCCGTGACAGCAAGGAGTTGCGCGTGGAAGCTCGTCGGTGACAGCTGCACCGAAACAGGCAGCGCCTCCTTCCGCAGCGAGATGTCCGCCGCCGCAGCGTCGAGCCACTTTCGAAGCGTTCTGCGGACTATCCTGCACACGCACACGAGCGTCAACGCCGACTTGACGTCAATGCATCTCCATAGCCCACCTCCCTGCGGCGCGAAAATGACCGCGAGAGCACTAGCAAACGGCGCAGGTAAATCTCCCACTGCCGCGCGCAGCTTTTTCATGCCGGAGTGATTGATTGGAGATCGCAGAGTCGTCTTCGGCACTGATTGGCACAACAGTTCACACGTGAGGCAAAGGACGACGGTGAGTTCGAGAATGATAGTTTGCTATATTTCCTAGTGTATATACTTGCTACTACTTCCGAGTAGACCATGGCAGACCCTTACGTTGCTTCGTTACTAGACTTGGACGCTTATAAAGTTAATAGACTTGCACAGGATCGGGATTGGATGTACAACGCAAGTTTCTCAGTCGCGGAGGAAGCACTCGACGAGGTGCGGGATCGCCTGACAGCCGTCGCACATGGCGTCTCTCGAGTGGAGCTCAGTCTTGCTGCTGAGGGCCATGCCCACGAAGGCCTTGCAGAAGCTCTTGAGCACCTTCTTGCGGCGCTCGACGCCCGCGCCCAGCTTGACGTAGAGCCGCGGCTGCGACAGCGAGTACAGGATGAAGTGCATGTACTTGCTGCAGTAATTGTAGATGTAGCCGTCCTCGTGTTTGCGCTGTGCGTAGGCCCAGGCCTGGTAGCGCAGGTTGGCGAACTCCGAGAAGCGGTGCAGCACCTGGTAGTCGGGCTGCGTCTCGCTGGCCGTGGGCGTGTTGTGCGTCGGGATGCGCGACGTGTGGTGCAGTAGGAAGACGTCGACGACGTAGTAGACGACGTCATGGCGGACGACGGTGCGGTTGATCTCGACACGGTCGATCGTCTCGAGGAAGGAGATTGGGGCCGCGACCTTGGAGGACAAGGTGGGGACGAGCGGCACGGGGGTCAGGTGCTGGAGCTGCGTTGACATTCGATGGCAGGCGGACAGCTGAGGTGGTGAGGTGGCCCGAGTAGAGGCGTAGGTGGCGATGGAGGAAGTGAGTTCCTGGCGCGGCGAATTGAAAAGTGATCTGCAGGGCTGATCGGTTTTTACAGCCAATTCTCGTCCGCGGAAGAGCTTCAACCGATGCAAGAGCGGTCTGCGCGCATCGTGTGCGCTTCCAGCTGCTCCAGCTGGAACTTCAAGCGCGGAAACTCTCTATGCTGATACCCTGCCAGAGGCGTTCCGCCGCCGTGCAGTGTGGGAGACAACGCTGTTAATCGCTTCAGGCCCTGGTCTAAGTAAAACCGTGCTGAGATTCCTGCTAGTTCACAGCGACGTCGTGGTCAGAGTACGCGAGTTCTCAAATCTGTTCTGAGTTGAAAACCTGGTCAGCACGAGTTCTGAGCTAGTATAAGATGCTGAGGGAAGTGGCTACGGCTAGGCTTCCACAATCCTACACAACTCGGCTTTCAATTGTCAATCCGCCACATCCAAAACACTCCAGCCACCCCTACCATGTTCCTGCACGATAGAACGTCTTTCCCTGGTGTTCAGCTGCCGGCGTCGTTCAGCTACCTGCACTTCCGTCGCTGCTGGCGCCAAGTTCGGTTGTACGCTCGGAGGAGGATCATCCTGCTCACGATTCCCCTGTTCAGACTCCGATAACCGGAAAACGTGCAGCCAGCAAGAAGTCAAAACGAAAGGGCAAAAAGAAGACTAAGACGCCGGATTCTCCCACGGTGAAGCGGTTTGTCTGGACAAACTCAATGATCTTGGCTTTGTTAGAAATGCGATTCGGAGATGACGATGTCAAGAAGCGCGTAGAAGCTGCTGATACCAATCTTTAGAAGCGATCGGCGTGGCAGTTCTTCGCTAGTTGTCACTGACCCCCTGGGAATCGTGCTTAGTGGAGAACAGGTATGTATTCGAACTCTATCGCGTGTGGTATCTTGATTGACTTGCTTATAATGTATTAGGTGCTCAACAAGTACAAGAAGTTGAAATGTGAGTACCGTCAGGGCAAAACCGCTCGCCAACAGACAGGAAATGGCGGTCGAGAAGACGACTCTGAGCTGTGGGGTATTCTCAACAGCGCTTTCGCTGGACGAACTGGTGTTGGAGGAGCCGTTTTAGCAGACGCAGACAACGGGACAGAGTCTGCGGACGAGGACTTTTCCTTCTCATCACCCGAGAGCAAGCAGAAAGCCGCTGCACCAATGGCCAATCTGGCCGATGCTATGAAGGAAGGTATGACGGCAATAGCCACATCCTTGGGTTCGGACGACAAGCTGGCACGTGTCCTGCACGAACTCAAGGAATCACAAGAAGCGTCGCGCGAATTACAAGGCAGACAACTAGCTCTTCTGGAGCTTCTTGTCACAAAGTTGAACTCTAGCTGATCAAGCTCAGATGCAGTGTTGCTTTACACTAGGTACTCAGGTATCGATGTAAACTGTTTTCAATGAACAAGCTTTGATGTGAATTACCTGTATACATTGAACACTATATAATGGCTTACAAACAGGACAAATACTCCATAATGTCGGTTTGTTTCATCAGTCCTTGCTCGTGACTAAGATCATTTTCAACGTCCAATGAAGTCAGCGTAGAATACGGCGCAGGATTAGGATCGGCTCCAGTCACAGGGTACGTATCCTTCAGTTCCACCATCAAGTTGTGTAGCACTAGACAACTCACAATAACACGAGTCACATTTGTTGGCGTCTTTTGCTGCAACTTGCCCAGCAGAATACGGTATCGGTTTTTCAGGATGCCAAAGGATCGCTCGACTGTAATCCTTGTCTGGGAATGTTTGTAGTTGTATCTCCTTTTCTTAGTGTTGTGTGCAGCTTCTTCATCCTCAAAAGGTGTCAATAGGTGACGAAAAATCTTGTACCCTGCATCACCTAGGAGACGCATACCTGCAGGAATGGCATTATTATTCCGTAGTCCAGATCTATTCCACAACGCTTGGCCATTCGTTGAGCCAGCCCGAATACAATAAGAGCGAAAAACCGTCCGATGATCAACAACAGCCTGCATATTTACCACCGGGTAATTTTTGCGGCAGTACTAGCCTTCATGGTCTGCTGGTCGGTTGGTGCGAATGAGAGAGCTGTCCACAGCTCCAATTACATCAGGAAACCCAGCTATACCTTCGAATCCAGCTCTAATACTTTCAATTTCCTGGTGAGTTGTAGGCATCCGAATCCTCTCTTTTGCCATTCTTGTCAGTACAGCTAGCACTTGGTTGATGTACACAGTTGCACTGGTTTTTGACATACCCATAAGCGAAGCAGCATTGTCAATCGTTCCTCCTGAAGAAAGATATACCATCGTCACTGCCACGCGCTTAGTGATGTCATGTTTAGCATTGTGATGAACTCGAGCAACCCAGTGTTGCCGGACTAGAGCAGCAATGGAAAGAAACGTCCTCTTGTCGCACCGCATCTCTGCATGGCCCTCTCAAAGGACGTGGACGGGAATGTGTTGATGTGTTCTCGTGGTGCCCCACCTAGCCAACGACGGTCACTGCTGAGAGCTGCAACTGCAGCACAAATGCACTGCATCACGCAGAACACGGCAATCTGTGCTTTGGTAACCATGGACGTGGCGTGGATGAAAGTGGGGGTGGACGAGGTGAGCTCCTCTTAGGCGGAAATGCGGAAGTGAACGTGTTAACAACCGCGTGAATGTCGACATCTGGAAGGTTGGTATAGACAGCAAAAATCGATCCCACTTCGGAACACCTCCGCGAGGCGTTCCCAGTTTTCCACTCAGCACGGTGTAAAACCCGAAACTCGTTCCCAAAGCAGCAAGCAATTTTAGCCAATGAAAAGCGAAATTCACTCGGAATGAGTTTCAGAACTTTTACTTAGACCAGGGCCTTAATCTGGGCCGTCATTTGGTCAACCCAAAACTTCACCGAGACGGTGCCCTGAGTACCACGCCACACTACGGCTGGCTGGGCATCAGATCGACCCATGATCGGCTTCTTCACGTGTGGCCCTGTACACCCTCGTCAGTGCTAGTGTGTGCAAAACTTTCAAAGTCGATAATGTATAATAGCACTGTACCAGTCGATACTTGGTCCTGTCCTGTGAGTATGGATCATGCAGATGACAGGTTTTGAAAGTAAACTGCACTGAGGATTTGCGCCTGAAGATTGCACGTGGCCCCGCTTCGGAAAAGGTTATTAATACATGTATTGAGGCGTAAGGTGCAAGTGCCAACAGAGTAAGCTTATCCGAATAAGGTAAAAATTTCCTTAAGGCTTATGTCTCGGCGAGTCGAAACGGCACGGACTGAATGTATATCGGCAATGAGGCGGACGCGAAACGAGCTGATATTAAATTAATATTATTAATATTATTAATACTCTCGGTCGTGCTTGTCTTTGTGAGAGAGGCCATGTTCAACAATGAGTCCTCACCGCCGGCAAGTGCAAGTGCGCTCACACTACATGTAGTAAGTATTAGCAGACCGGACTCGACACCTGACCTGTGCGAAGCTGCAATTTGCTTGGGCTCTGGCAGATACTTGTGACTCGGCGGTTCAGTGCTTATAGCACTGTGCAGTAATAGCATGCAGAGGTGTCGTCCAGGCTTGAAGGCGTAGTGAGGCGTGCTTGTCGCTGCCACTTTCGCTGCTGGCCAGTCTGCTCTAACCGACCACTGCAAATGCTGCAAATTATAGTCCGCACCGGCGCTTCACCGAGACCTGCAGTTGAGTAGCGCAGAACTGCGCTACTACTCAAGCGTAGTGTGACAGTGCAATACCCACTTCCGTTCCACAGGCACCAGAGAGGGGTGCTCTTCGGCGACATGGCTTGAGGAAGCAGCGAACGAAATTCAAAAAGACAACGAGGTATTTGCACTTTTCTACCGCGACACCGGCGGGAAGATGGATGCACTCTATGCCTCTTCACTCATCATTTTTTGAGTTGCAGCCACGCGCACAATGCTCTGCAAGCTGCCATTGCGCTGTGGACGAAGATCAAACGTACGCATTCATATCTACCGTCGTAAGGCAAAAACACCATTCCGCAGTCTCTTTCCCAACTGCAGGTGCCGGCACTGCCAGTGCTTAGTATTTGCAGTGGTCGGCTAGAGCAGACTGGCCAGCAGCGAAAGTGGCAGCGACAAGCACGCCTCACTACGCCTTCAAGCCTGGACGACACCTCTGCATGCTATTACTGCACAGTGCTATAAGCACTGAACCGCCGAGTCACAAGTATCTGCCAGAGCCCAAGCAAATTGCAGCTTCGCACAGGTCAGGTGTCGAGTCCGGTCTGCTAATACTTACTACATGTAGTGTGAGCGCACTTGCACTTGCCGGTGGTGAGGACTCATTGTTGAACATGGCCTCTCTCACAAAGACAAGCACAGCCGATAATATCAGCCCGTTTCGCGTACATCTGACAATGCCGAAACGCTTTCTTCATTCCTCAGTTAGTTACAAATTGAAAGCGGAATAAAAACCTCCTCTCCGGCCGAATGAGATGAAGTTGGCAGCGATATAAGAGCGACTTCAACTTGGAGTTGCTCTTAAACTGTATGAATGATCAAGAATGTCGAGGAGAGATAGGAAGCAGCTGAGCACCCAGTTCTGCACCACCTAAGCAGCAGCAGGCGCCTGTCGGCAAAAGTGCGATGCACGAAGCTCCAGTGAGGCGGGTATATCATGCATGTTGGCGCTACCCGAGGTGGTGTCGTCGACGAGGTCCTGGATGGCGTCGATCTGGCCGAGCCTCAGTCCGGCGCCAGCCGCCAGCAGGATCCAGAGCGTGAGGAAGCCGTCTAGGAAGGAGAGCTTGCCCACGAGGTCCATGCGCGGCGCAGAGTCGGCATTACTTGTAGGCATTGAAGCGGGCCCAGGGACTGGTGCACCTGAGCGTGCGTTGGCGACCGATATGCGACTTAAGCAAGCTGGAACTTGCGGTTTGCTCTTGGGCGGTAGTGGAGACATGCGTGGTTTGCATCAAGTTGGAGTGAGTGCCCATTCTGGACGGACAATATAACGCAGCATTGAAGTTTCGTCATTTCACCCATCGGCTCGAAGGTTTGCAGCCTTTGGACCGCTTGTGTTATGGAGAATTACACTTCGGCAATACTACCCGAGTAGACCACTCGTTAAAATGACGGCGATTGTAGCGCGGTCGTCACTGATGCCGCATTAATTCGTCGCGTTGGGAGCTGTGAGTATTTTTATTTTAGACTTTGGCCTAGCACCTTCCTCACAGCACTCCTTGTCTTCGGGTGTCATGAGTGCACTTATCAAGATTTCCTACGATGCTAGCACTCGTGTACAGGTTCCCCAAGACGCTTTTCACGCCCGAAGCACTGATCGATCCGATTGAAGGGCACAATGCAGCCGTTGTCTACGGAAAAAAGGTAAATCTGTAGGCCAGCAAGTCACATCGAATTATATGCGCGTGCTTCGTCGAGTAAAGTGACCTGCCACTGTTGAAATGATGCTGTGCAACTTATCCCCGAGGTAACCGACATCCTGCTCGGCGTATACTTGAAATGTACTAGAATCTTGTTGTCGCAGTAGCTCGTAGCTGGAAATAATAAGTGTGTCTGGGTTCGCGATCCACTAATGTCACCTACTACATAATACATGTAGTATAAGTGGAGACTGGCAGGAAGCCGTGTCAGCATGGGCTGCTCGACACAGAACATTTTCCTGTGGTGCTCGCCCATCAAATAAATCTGTTTGAATGCCTTGGCGTCTTTGCTAACAGAATAAACTCCGCAGCGCGCTCAAACACTTTTCTCGATGAATAGCATGCCACAAAGAAACCCCGACGGTGATACTCCGGCAACCAGCTCGGTGACGGCTGCGCCCTGCCACAAATTCGTCGATGGTGAAGGTTCTGGTTCATCGACTTCGTAGCGGACTCTCGCTACACGTGGAAACGCGTTCGTCATGGCCTGCTTGATCTTCGAAAAGTGCTGGCACTGCTTCCTGATGTCGGAGGTCAACGCAGCGACGAGCTGCGAGGCGTCTCGATATCCGAGCGTGTTGATCTTGAGATGGTCCAACGTTGTCCAGTAAGAGCAAATGTGACGAATGATGATGTCACCATGGCGACGCGCGACGTTGGTAGTGAAGAAGCCGCTGTACGGGATCATGTCCTCTCGCATCTCGTACGTCCGTCGGTCGATCTCCATCTGATGCATGCCCTTCTCTTTCCACCCAGGGAGCTCGACCTTCACAGCCGCTCTCCACTCACTAACCATCTCCGCCACTCTGGTCTGGTACTTGTCCACCTCGTGAGCGTACAACTGACAGACTGCACAGGTCACTTTGCCTGTATCTGCGTCCACGCGCATGTTCTCCCAGTGGAGTCCAAAGAGCGACGTCAGTTTGCCGTTCCCATTCTGGGTGCCTAGAGCCTCACTCATCCTGCGCGCGACGTCCTTGTCCCTGAGATCCTGTTCGTCCTTCCTGCTCTCATCTCGAGTCTCGGTGGGCGGGTGCAGTCTGACGATCACTGGCCTGGCCGTGTACACCGTGGCTGCGTATTTGAAGGAGATGTAGCTCTGCGGCAGCAGCTTCGAGACCATAAAGTCGATGATGGAGAGCAGCGGCACGTGCTGCCACTGGGGCGTGTCCCGCACCGTGTCCTTCCAGTACGTGAGCTCTTTGCCCGCGGCCGTGCGCACGTGGCAGTCCTCCCAGATATCGGGCGTCGCGTCGTCTCCGGCGTCTTCCTCTTCGTCCCAGTCGCTCTCGCCCAGTCGCTCGTCCGTCTTCCATGCCGGCGTCAGGTGCCACCAGTCGGCGGCGCATTTCTGGTGGAAGTGCTGTGCGTATCGCGTCTTCTCCAGCGCCGTGGACGTCAACACGCCGTCGTAGCGCAGCCAGCGATTCGTGTTCAGCAGGTTGACGGCCTCGCGCAGGTCTAGGAACTCCACGAGCAGCGCGCACGGCAAGCGGAAGAACACGCAGTCAGCAGCAGCAGCGTCCGGGGACGAAGAGCGCGGACGTCGTCGCATTATTGCGCTGATCCAAAGTGCAAGTGACGCATGGCAGAGGGAAAGGTCACTTTTATTGACCAATTATATCACCGCGATCGACAAAAGGCCAGTCTGTTGTGGCGCGTCATCCAGACGCGTCAGCAATGTTGAAGTACCTGGATCCACTCACCCTTTTTTACGGTGGTCGCGTCTTTGCCAACAGCATTGGCGATGACGGGGTCTGTGGGGCACGTTTTGTCGGCAGCAAGCCCCACGAACACGGGGAAGCGCGGGATGCCGTCATTCGTAAGCTCCTGGCACTTGTACACGATGATGCTACCGATGGCGGGTGGCTTGTCGCGCTGCTCGTCCGACAGCCCGCTGGCAACCTTGAACATCTTGCCACTGGCCATGCGGCAGCGCAGAGCGCCCACCATGCCCACGTACTTGCCCTTGCCGTCCTCGTACGCGAGCACCTCCGCCTCGCCGTCGTGGAAACTCTTGATCTTCAGCAGTGACGACGACCGACCTTGAACGTACTTGCTGGCCGGCTCGCGGAGCATGAGGCCCTCGCCACCGAGCTTCTTGATCTCGTTGAAAACTTCGTCCAGGTGCGCGAGCGACTTGCACTTTGTGTGCTCCACCCACTCAATGTACTCCGACGAGACTTTTTCCACCACGCCCTTGGCATGCTCCATGCGCTCCTCAAATTTCTTCGACTTGAGACTCGGCGTGTCAAAGACCTTGTACACGAGCTTCTCCCACTCCTTTGAGCCTTGTGTTTTGACAATGCCGACTGTAAACTGGAAAGCACCTCGACCCCCGAAGAGCTCACCGTCCAGGTCCACGTCGTCTGGGAACCCGGCAGTAAACCAGCTAGGTGCTGGGTACTCATTGCCCAAACGCGAAAGGAAAATCTTCTTGGACGAGTCCCAGAAGGCGCGAACGCCATCCAGCTTTTCACTGATCCACCAGCCCACCGGATCGTCCTTTTCGCGCTCCCATTTCTTGGCCAGAAGAACTTTCGGTGCCGTCGTCTTCTCAACAGCTCTCGAGCTACCACCGCCCGCTGATGCAGTGCCACGAGGAGCTGCAGCTGAGCCACGAGCACGCACAGTCTCGAATTCTTCGCCCAGAAGCTGTTTCAGGTGCTTGCATGTCCGTGACGTCGGCGGGTGGCGCTGGTTTCTCCAAGCTGGACAACTGCACGAGTAAACCTTACCAAGTCGCTTCACAATGTACATCGAGCCTGACGCACTTTTCACATCATGAAACGTCCCATCTACAAGAAGCACCTTAGGCTTGACATCATTCAGAGCCCCGGTTTCCTCATCATACTCAACTTCGCCGTCGTCGACACCACTAGCAGCAGCAGCAGGTGCCTCACTCTCTTCAGCAACAGATCTCTTCTTACTGGGCCTAGATGGGGAACTTGACGCCGCAGTAGACGCTGGTATCGCTGCAAGCTTCTGCTCCCATTGGTCCCCCGTCAGCACCGCCACGCCTAGTTTCTCCGCCTCCTTCAGCTTCTGCCCAGCCTTCTCTCCGCACACCAGAAACGTCGTTGCCTTCGTCATCCTCGGCTGCACTCGGAGCCCTCTTGCTTCTGCCTCGGCCGTCGCTTCCTTCCTGCTCTGCTTCATCAGCGTCCCAGTGAACACAACCACGGAAGGATCTTCATTCTCCGAGGCCTTTGCGTCTTCGTCTGCGCGTGCTTTTCTCTTCTTACTGGTCGCTTTTGACGGATTAATTACCGCCTCTGTCTCCTGGTTATCATCAGCTGGTGCAGAACCTGAAGCTGCCAGTTTCTCTCTCCATTCCTGCTCTGTCAAGGTCGCGACGCCCAGTTTCGTGGCTTCTTCCATCTTCTTGGCGCCCACTTTGGCTCCGCAGACCAGGAAACTCGACGTTTTCATGAGACGCGACCCTACCACGTAGCCGTGTTTCTCTGCTTCGGCGGTCGCCTCCTCCCGCGGCTGCGACAGTGTCCCAGTGAATACCACCACACTCATACTGAGGTAAATGCAGCAAGCTTGAAAATGGCACGTTGAAGTGAACCGTTACTACAATACAAGAGCTACCATCACTCACCAATTTGCTATGAGGCTGTTGAAGTGGATTGCATGTAATTAGCACTCCACAAGATGCTGTAATGCTGTTCAGAGCGTAATCCAAACGTCTCTTATTTCGCTCGCTGTGTTCAACCGTATCATTTTCTAGTCGAGATGCAGAGCTCCAGAGCAGCTCGACCCGCAGAGGCGGCGGACAGTGCCACGTCCAAATGGATGAAGATGATCTCGTCCACGTTCCTGGGGGAGGGCACCAGCTCCTCCCTCTTCGCTCGACACTCGTCCAGCAGCGCAGGTGGCGGCAGCACTGGCGTCTCCCAGGGATCGCTCGGGAGCTGGGCCAAGCTCCGAGCCGAGAACGGGTTGGATCCGACGCCAGAGCTCAAAATCGCCCTCGTCGGCGGGTCTGCAGTGGTAAACGCAGTAGATGTGTTTATTGGCTGTCGATTGCAGACTTTTCGAGCCGTTTTTGACGCTGTTTTGACGCTTTTTAGGGCAAGACGAGCATCGTGCGGCGCTGGCTGCAGCGCTCGTACCCGACGACATACTCGCCCACTATTGGGGTGGACGTAAGCTCCATGACGTACCAGCTTCGCGGTCAGGAGCTGCTGCTGCACGTGTGGGATGTCTCTAGCGCCGAGGTGGACGCCAGCGCGTCGTCGCTGCACTCGCTGCTGTGCGAGGATCTGGACGGCATCTTCTTCGTGTTCAACGTGCATCGAGTGAGCTCCATTGCGGCCATCGACAAGTGGCGCCACTGTCTGTCCAAGTATCTGTCCCCCAAGGAGACGCCCTGCTTCCTCATCTCGCACAAGGCTGACTTGCTGCAGAAGCGCGTCATGACCAGTGACGACATTGCAGCATACGCAAGAGTGAGAGAGACATAGCGTGGATTGTATCGTGACTTGGTAGAGGACTAATCGAAGGGTTTGGCTGCGTAGGTGGCAGGATACAAGGGCTGGATGTGGACGGTGGGCAAGTCGAACTTCGGCGAGAACGAGAAGAACCCGGCCGTGCGGGAGGCGCTGGAGCGGATGGTGGAGTTCATCTGCAGGGATCGCGTTGCGACGGAGCATATCCGTCTCGCGCGCTTGACAAGACCACTGGTGATACTTTCGTTAGAAAAAAAAAAACTGATGAGAGGGTGGGAAAAGCTGACAAAGCTCTGCTTGACTGCATTTTGCTACAGGGTATTCTGGAGACGCCCGGTAACCCCGCGCCATTGGAAGTCATTCAGACCGACGATGCGTTGCATCACTTTTCGACATCTCTGCTGCGAATCCCCACGAAAGCTATCACGACGCTGCCGCGTGATGAAAATATGATGCCGATAAACGAGAAACCCAACCAGAATGATGGCGAGGAGAAGAAAGATACTGCTGCGCATATTGCTGCTGCGCTGCGCACCGACAGTCGCGCCCCCACTTACGGCGGTAATTGGATTTTGGGTAACGACAAAGGTGTCTACCTGCGCGCTACAAACAGCAGTCTTCTTGGCAATGACGAGACTGACGATGACTCAGAGTCCGTCGAGGAGTTTCAATTCCCGTTCTCTGGTTCGCGACAAATTATCGAAGAGGAGGATGCTGCCGCTGCAGCTGAGACTAGAAGGCGAGAAAAAGAAGAAGAGGACCTTGAGCGACGGAGAGAAGAGGAAAGGGCTGAGAGAGACCGACGCAATGATCAGGAGGCGTGGCATTTCTTCGCTGGCAGCATCAGCCGTGGCCAAGCCGAAGCTCTTCTTAAGTGCGTCTGCTTTGCCTTGGCATGGAGTTACCAATCGACGTCTCCTTTGCTAACTGCCGTTTCGTGTTTTCTGTAGAAATCGAGAGCAAGGCACTTTCCTACTTCGCCGGAAGGATGCCCAGACGCTGATCCTGTCGTATGTGGGGCCGGACCATGTGCACCACGTGCTTATCGAGTTCTCGAACCAAAGGTATCACATTGGCTCGTCCAAGGTAAGCTTGCTGGCGTCCAAAATGATTGACAAGTAATGTACTAATCAGACTCTATGTTCTGATAGGCATCACTAGCTACATCATTTACTACTCTTTGGAAATGCCTACGAAGTGTGCGGCGATACGCATACCGTGGACTCGTGTTTAGTCGCAACGTGGATTTCAGTGTGGTGAACAAGCAGGAACTGGTACTCGAAGACGAAAGCATTGCATCTGGGAGCATCACTGATGCTACCACGCCTACTGTGGCACCAATGATGCCAAGCATTTGGCGCACACGAACACGAAGTGGATCAAGCAGCTCTCTGGGTGAGCGTAGTAGCAGCAGTAACAGCCGCCAAGCGTCTCCCACCATAGCACCTCGGAAAGCGCGCCACACAGGCCTGCAAGCCAACCAGGAGCAAGTGAAAATACCGCCACAGACCCGTATCGACGAACTGAGCGGCGAATTCTACGGTCACTTGGCTGAGCGGTTGTCGTACTTGGCTGCGCAGCAGAAGGCAGAAACGCCTGAAGGAGGTAGGCAACGGTTTGGGTTTTATGCCTGGCATGTATGTTGCCTAACGTTATTTTGTGCACTATTGTGTATTAGATGGCGATGACAAGAGCGGTCTGTCTGAGGACATTGCTCCTCTTTTGGAAATGGTAAGCTCGAAAGCAGGAGCTTCGGTAGGACCCAGGCGTGGGTTGCTGACAGGTTGTCTTGATTTCAATGTTTAGGTAGCGCAGGAGAAGAGCGAGCTGCGTCAGGTGCGCGGCAACAACGCCGAGAGTCAATGGCGCCAGCTCGTCAAGAACATGGAGGCCTGGAACCGCATCGTTATGAACCTGGTAGGTGTAATCGTGGCTGGTTCCGAAGGTGCGATTGCAGCCGCTGACACTTTGCCTTTGAGCAGGAGCTTAGCACGCTGAAAGTCGCCTAGGCCTTCCGTCTGCAATGGTCGAACAGCAAGTAACTCATGAGTCAGTGGTAACGTCAACAATGACAGCACCGTGAAGTTGAACGTGAGCGTGACAGGCTGAACCAAAATGTAGCCATGTTCGCATTTTCAATCCTGAAGTTCTATTTTTACAGTAGCTGGTGATCCTGTCTATACTCATCTCACTTGGGTTCGTTATGGGTCCTCAGCCTCACTTCCGATTTAGCGCCGAGTAGCTGCAACTGCCATGATGAGCGGCGAGACGGAGGACGCTCCGCTGCTGGTCAGCAACGGAGGTTCCTGCGCTCGTCGACCTCCTTCTCCACGTCGCCCTCGCACCGCCACGTCCCCACTGCTAGATGAAGCCGCGCTGGATCTGGAGCTTGGGCGACTGCAGTCTCAATTGGCCGCTTCGGACGACAAGAGACGACCGGCCAAGACGCAGCAGCAGAGCCGCAGAACCAAAGAGCGGCGGTCCGAGAGTGGGGCGTCGTCTGCAGTCTCCGCGGTGAGGAGCGTCAAGACGGTGGAGAAGATTTCGGTGGCGGTGGTGGTGGTACATCTGCTCAAGGGGAACATCGGGCCGGGGGCCATGTCGCTGCCCAACGGTTTCTCCAAGACGGGCGTCTACGCTGGGCCCGCGCTGTTTGTGATTGTGGTGCGTTGGGCTGCTGCTATTCGAGTTCAATTAAGGGTGTCGGCTGATGTTTTGGTTGTGTTTCTTTCTGTAGGCTCTCGTGTCCGTGTACAATATGGACTTGTTGCTGCGGTGCAAGACGTTGGTGAGCCCGAAGGCACCCATGTCGTTTGGAGATGTGGGGCGGGAGATTCTGGGCCCCAAAGGGAAAGTGCTTATTGACGTGTTCCTCGTGGGCACGCAGCTGGGAATCTGCTGTGTCTACTTCACGTTTGTGGCTACGAACATCCACGTCGTACTCCCGGAGAGGTGAGATCGGTGCTACCACTGTCTTTAGGCATTGCCATCATATCTGCGTCATTTTTGCAGCTCACTCACTGTCCTTGTTGCTTGCTGCCGTGTATTAGTCTCCAGGCCGCCATTAATGAGCGACAGCTCATCTTTGCTATTTCCCCCGTTTTGCTTATGCTCTCCTGGGTGCGTACACTACGCCGCATCACGCCGTTCTCCGGTCTCGGTGCGTCAACTGGTTCTGTCTTGCCTACTGCTTGCTGTAATGCTGACGGGTGCACTGATGAACAGCCAACTTCGCGGTGCTATCGGGCATTGCCATCGTGTTTTACTACTCCATCGACTATTGGAACCACCCGAAAATGCCACGAGTTACTACCGTGCTTGCAGACTGGGGTCATTTACCTGAGTTCTACGGCACGGCCGTGTACTCCTTCGAGGGTATCGGGTTGGTTCTCCCTATTCAGAATGCTATGGCCGAGCCCGAGCGGTTTCCTCGCGTGCTTGCTATCTGCATGCTATCGATCCTGGTGCTCTTCTTGTTTATTGGGGAGGTGCCAACTATCGCCTTTGGCCGGATCGACAACGGTAGCATGACAGCTGTGCTGCACGACTACTGCGAAGGCTGGCTTGTCACCATGGTACGACGTGCTGGCCAACAGTTTTGCAAGTTCACGTACTAACTTTTGTGCTTGTGTTGGTATGCTCTCTTGTAGGCGAATGTAGCGCTAGCGTTTGCGTGCACGCTCTCGTTTCCCATTCAGTTTTACCCTGCGATTGACGTCCTGGAGCGGATGCTGCGGCACAAATCCGTGATGCGGCCAGCACCACCGGTCGAACATGTGCAAGTGGCATTGGAGGCGCGCAGACGTCGCAAGGCTCGAAAGAAACAACAGTACCGTTCATTGCACGGACTCGAAGGTGGCCTTGACTATGATCGCGAAGTCCATCAAGACGAGGCCATGCTATCGACAAGCAGCAACAACGGCCGCCCAGCTTCGCTGCTCTCGCTGCAAACGATGCGTCATTCGTTCTCTCCGATCGCTTCCCCAGCCACTGTAGCAGCTGCCGCCAGTATGTCTTCATCGCGATCTTCGGCGAGCTGTCTGGAGAGGTTGGTCTGCAATTTATCACCGTATGAATGCAATCGCACACTCTTCCGATCCATGCTGTGCACGAGCCTCATGATCATCGCGGTCTGCGTACCGGACGTGGGTCTTCTCATCAGTCTCTTCGGCTCCGTGGGCTCCAGTATGCTAGCAATTGTGTTACCGCCTGTGCTCTACCTCGTGGCCACGGGATCCACGCTGTCATTGCCTTCGCGTATATTCCACTGGGGGATCGTTGTATTCGGCATCGTTGGAATGGTGGCTGGCACAGTGCAGGCCATACGCCAGGTCATCAACTCCTTCAGCTGACCCGCTCAAGGCAGTCCAGTCCCTATTTCAAAGCAAAGCGAATGAAGAATACTGCTTGTACAACGCACATGTGCTTGCCGTCCTGCCTTCTAGCGATGCTGCCTGTTTTTATTGAGTCCCTCTTTTACGGTTTAAACCATCGCCTAAAGCAAAAGGGTCGACAAAACGCGTAAATGCACATGGACTACACAGTAGTACCTACCAGCACCGACACGCCGTTCTTAGCGGCTTGATATTCTTTGCCATATTTGCTTCTACCAATGAAGTCGATTCGGTATCGCTGCTTCAGTCCTCTTTCACCCCTTTGCTTTTGGCTGCTGGGCAGCACGCCTGGCATTCGCTTCACTCACACTTGATGTTGCGATAGATGCGCTTTGTAAACACACTGCTGCCGAGGTACCCGACAGTGCCGCACATTATGAAGAACGCGAAGCAAAACAGCCCCCTACAAGTCAGAACGAACCCCTTATGTGTTAGTATCACGGCACATGCATGAATACAAGCGCCACACAGTAAAACTTGACGCCAGACCACTTACATGTAGCCAAAGTAGAAACATGTCTGCAGGAAGCCTGACATGTTGGTCTTGAAGAAATAGAAATAAATGGCGTAGATGAAGACGTAGAGTGCCGTGCTGCCCGCGGCCGCGAAAGACGTCCAATGCCACCGGTAGTTCTCAGCGTTCAGCAGGAAGTACGTGCACACGATAGTTACGCAGAGCGTGACGATCGTCAGGATGATGAACACCAGCAGCATGAATCCATACACGTAATAAAACTTGTAGTTCCAGAACGAAGCAAAGATGAAGTACATCTCGATGAAGATCGACCCGAACGGCAGCACACCCGTGAGTGCGATTAGCACCGGCGGACGCAGATACCAACGCGCCTCGGGTACTTCGCGGGGGAACTTGTTCACACGGCACGGGAAACCTGCCTTCGCGGCTCCGTGTCGGCCTAAAATCGTACCCAGAACGGCCAGCGGGCACGACACGAAGAACCACACCAACACCACCTGCACAATCGTCACAAACGGAATGGCATACGTCGTACCGTAGAACACGGCCAGCGCGTTGATGAAAAACACCGACACGAATGTGACAGTGGGGAGCAGTGCTGACGACAAGCACATGGCACGGATCCAGTCCTTCGAAACACGCGGGTAGAAAAACTGGTGGTAGAAGGTGCCGCTTGCGTATCCGTTGGCCAGCGACGAGAACGCGTAGACGGTGAGTCCTACTGACACGATGCCACCCGGCTCAATGTAGAGCGACGAGCCGATAGCAATGAGCATCAGACACACCGACAGCACCAACAACTGCGCACCCGTGCCCACAAGCGCCGTGAACAGCAGCAGGAAGGGCGGGGCGCGGAACACGTCGCCGTGCAGCAGCTTCCAGCCCGAGTTGGCGTCCTCCTTGAGCAGCGACGACTTCCCATCCATCATGAGCTCCTCGGCGTCGTCTTCGGCGAAGCGCGCGTAGTCGTTCTTGAGCGTGCGCAGCAGGATGAGCGCCACGAGGCCGCACAGGAAGATGACCATCATAAACGAGTTGAAGATGGAGAACCAGTGGATCTGGTGCTCGAAAAACTCGTCCTCCAGGTACCGATCGAAGCGGTCTTCGAACGAGATGCTGGTCTCGACCCACTCCACCTCGTACGTGAACTCCACCTTCTTGTTGGACGCGATGGACGTGAGCACGTCCGAGTAGCTTAAGTTCACGTGGATCACGTGCGGGCCGTTGTGCGAGATGGAGTATTTCTTGTGCGTGTAGAGCACGCGCGTGCCCACTGGGAAGAGCTTGAGGAACTCCACGTCGTCCGTGGGCTTCATGACCTTCCCCACGAGGCCCCACACGGGCAGGTCGTCCACGCTCATCTGGTACCAGTAGTGCTCGTCCACGGCTGCCCCGAACTGCAGCGCGTCGGCGTCTGAGAGCGTCTGCGAGCACAGCGTCGTCCTGGGGGCGTTCACGCCGAATTTGAGCTGCTGCCCGGAGTTGAAGAGCTCGTTGCCCTCCAGGATCTCACCGATGCCCAGCGCATGCGCCTCGGGCTCCTCGGCGCCGGGCGCGCGGCAGAATGGCAGCGTGTTGTACGTGTACGTCTCCTGCGGGTTGTTGAACGGGCCGATCTTGTTCACCCACACGACGACCTCCTCGTTGGGCGCATACTACGGTAGGGTAGTGATATATGACAGCATATACAGAAGGTTAATACACTATGAGCATCATAGTGAGGAGGTTACGTAACCT
This sequence comes from Phytophthora podocarpi, assembly GCA_001314375.1. Classification (NCBI taxonomy): domain Eukaryota; phylum Oomycota; class Peronosporomycetes; order Peronosporales; family Peronosporaceae; genus Phytophthora; species Phytophthora podocarpi. Next base: position 4,795 of record LGSN01000514.1, on the reverse strand, counting down.
TGGCATTTGACAGAGATACGACGGCGGACGAACCTCATGCGTCTCGACGTCGGCGGAGGCGAACGGGGCCAGCGTCGCAGCTGCCAACGCCACGAAGCGCGTCCACTTGCTCATAAATGCAGCGATGGAAGATGGTGGGTTGGAGACTCGTAGCGGGGGAGCGAATAGCGGATCTCTCCTTCCCACGAGAGCCTTCCTTCGACTTGAGGTGACTGGCGCTTTTTCCACGCGGAACGCAGCGGAATGACCAATTCGAGGCAATGGCACTCGAGCGAAGAGTGACGTCACACAATATTTTTCCATTGATTTCAAATTTACCTACAGGTTATTTTCACAATTTTACCTACAGGTAAAACTTGTGAATTGGGAAACTTCAACTTTGGCTTTGCACTGATTTTGTCATTGACCGCCAAACCTGCCTTAAAAAACAAGTTGTCCGTTTTAACATTATTAACGTTATAATAATCGTGTCGATCTTGACGTTTCTCCAGAATCTTAAAGTGATCGTGTTCATTCACGACAGTCAAATGTACGAGTTGCACAGTGCGGTAGTGAACACATAAATCATCATGTAGCGCAGTTATGCTATTCTGATTCCCTTTTTTAAAGTTTAAAAAAGTATATTGGGCGATGCTTCGGTACATGTAGCTTGAGCAGTTCGCTCTTTTCGTACACTGTTCGCCATCATATTGTGGCATTAGGACGATCAAAGTCGGGCACTACTGTATTTGTGCAACTGAGTTTCGTGGTACTTCCCAGGACCGGATCGCGAGAAAAGTCTGGACCACTTATTGCATGACCCAGGCAGTATTCTGCTAACCGTATACCATTATCTATTCCTTTCCTCTATGTCGGGGAGGTGAATTCCGCCGATTTTGGTTGGTTTTCGCTGCGAATGCTTGCAGATTAACCATTTCAACGATAGCGTAGATTCGCATGAACCACCTACAGTAGTAAAACCTGTTCACTGAGCAAATTCCAATTCCAAGTCACAGGTGGTGACTCTCGAGCTTTTCATTGCTGCGATCCACAATTATTGTTCTGGCCAAGCCATTCTCTAGGAATTGCAATGGCGCCATAGCGTTTTCACCTAAATACGTACTATAGGTAAGCCATTGGAAGACGGCAATGAACCGCCTCGGCTGGTCCGGAAATCGTAGACAAAGGCAGATGTTGCTCATATTCGAAAAAATTACACGGGGGTATAAACATCTACCTGTCCTCCTCAACAGGGAAGCACGGGAACTTTCGTAGATTAGGCATGGCATCCATGGGTGTGAACGCGTCGAGGAACTCGCTGTTTGGTGACAACCAGTCGTCGAGCAGGATGCCTTCTGTGAACGAACCTTCCGTGTCTGCTGGGTTGTATTGGTACTCGCTCTCTGGGTTTAGTGACCACATGAATCCGCCAGCGTACTCCTTATCCATCAGCACTTGGATCGTCAGATCCGTCGTGCGCTTCGTCGTCTTCTCTGGGTGGGCGTCTTTAGTGTACAAACCTGCAAACTCTCCGAGTAGCAGAGCGTAGCCCTTGTCGTCTGCCAGGTACCCAAACATGTCGTTCATCGTGCCCTCCACGCGTGCGAGGAGGTCTGCATCTGACAGCTCCACGTAAGTCGAGAAATCTGAAGTCGTTCTGTCTCCGTAGAAATATCGTTGAGGAGCTACCGCAGTCGTGTAGTAGTGAGGAGCCCACACCACCTTGTTTTCAATAGTAAACTTCGGCTGAGTATCTCCTGCCTTCTGCAGGCCACCGCCCCACCAGTCGTAGTAATCCAGCTCCTCACCTCCAATCGTGACGGTATGTGTAGACACCACGCCCTCGACGAAGCCCAGCCACTGCGGGCAATTGCCATGCATGAGCTTGGCAATTTTTTCGCAGCCCACGACGAAATCGTCGTCGTCTCCAGTTCCCCACGTTGCGGTCTCCGGTTCATTCTTTAAATCCATCCCCATGACGTTCCAGTAGTCCTGGCCGCAGAGGTTGGAGGAGACGATGTCAACCGCATTGAGGAAGTCGTCTTGCGTCACGCCGAGATCTTCATCGAACCACGTGGCACCCGACTTCTTGTTAGTGAGTCTGTGCATACTGATGAGTACACCGATATTGCGGTACGCTAGAGACTTGACGAGTGTCTGAAGCGTTGACATGAAGTCTGTTCCATTGATGGCGCGGTTGCTCGAGAGGTTGATCACACCCTTCTGAGGCGGACTGTTGTTCAGCAGGTTCTCGACAGAAACCGGCAGCCTCACTGCATTAAAGTTGTTTCGCGCCAGGAACGCAGCAATCTCGTACTGTGTCCACAACGAAGTTAGCGTCCCAGTTGGTATCATTCAAAGCAGAAGAACCAGAACTAGCCACTCACCGCTGTCGTTCCGTTCTCAGCGTTCTCCCAGAGTCCAAACGGAACTGCGAGCGCTGTCTCCATGCCGAACCAGTTGACGCCTTTGATTTGGATTGGGATCTCTGTGCCATTAGCAGCAACCGCTACGATCTGGCCGTTCTTGCTCTGGTAGTCGGGCAACTCACAGGCTGCAGCGTATCACAATTGCGTTAGAACTTCCACCTCGAAGACAGACAGTGTATTGGTTACTACTATAGCCACGTACTGACGCTGGTGTCGTACGACTTGGGGTTGCCCACTTGGCCGTCGTCCGAGATGATGATGTTGTCGTCGGTCTTGCCGTCTTTGATAGAGCGCTTCCCTGCCACCTTCTGCTCGTATTCCATCGCTCGAGCCGTGCGCGCTTCGTATGTGTCCATCGCTCCTTTCGTAATGAGAAACGCGGAGCCCACGACGAGCACGAACAGCAGCAGCAGTCCCGGCCATATCTACCGTTAAGTATCAATTCAAACACCACAACACTTGTCAAACACCACCCATTGCTGCCCCCGAAAAGCTGCAGTCCGCACCCTGTACTGCCCCTTGTAGTCCGATTCGTCTTCCGACTCGCCCGGCTTCTTGGCCACCAGCAGCATGTTCTGGGACGGATCAGCCGTGAACTTGTGTGTGAATCGGTTCTTGTCCGAGGAAAAGGCCGTGGCCGGCATTGTGTGTCGTCCGGACACTGGAACCCGCTTGTTCCGTACGACTTCGGTCCCGATCTGCCATGGCGTGAGGGGAGTGGACAACCGCTCTCCGGGTCGCTCCACCACGAGACTAGCGCGGTGATCCCTCATTGTCGTCGAAGTCACGAGGCGTTCAGACTGCGGTGGTCGATGGTCCGACAGTGATTGACAACTGACGAAAGTGGCGCGATGCGTAGCCCTTTACGCTGTCCGACAGCATCGTCCGTCTTATCTTATCGCCGCCATGTGCCACGCAGCCGTCAGCTGGAGATCACGACGCAAATACTGGAGCTCTGTATGAAGGTGTAGAGACCACTTGGCTGTAGAGGACGAGTGAAAGCTAATACGATGGGGCAAGAGGACAGTTATTCCGAGTTGAGGCGACGAATGTAGTCAACGGCGCGAATGTGGCGCCCGCTACACGTTGATACTTTCACCAGTCCACACGTGTTAGACGGACTGGCGCATGAAAAATTTCGGCACTAAAAAGTTAACACAAACTGTTTGGTCTATCTACCCCCTTCCTCCTCCTCAACTCGATCTCTACCGGGAAGCACTGGAACCTCTTGGGGTCCTCGATCTTGTCCACGGCTGCCATGTCCTCCAAAGACGCAGCCATCGGACCGGCGTGCAAGGAGTCTGGAAGTTTCCTACCTAGCTAGGAGACGCCAGAGCCATTCATCGGCTGAGACCTTTGAGAGCTGCGTTCTCACCACGCACGGGCCAAGAGAAAATTTGCTGCACGGAATCATGAATTAATATACTCGACTCACCCTGTCTCGTTCATTTGTCTACCACCAACCTACCCACCAACCAACCCACCAACCAACCCAGGCACGAAAATTGGTTGACCGCCGATCGCCAACACAACTGAGAATCGCCGATGAAGAAACGTTCGCGCGGTGGGTAGCAGATCGGTCAGGTGTAACCTGCCACCGCAAGAGTCTCCAGCTTCTACACCATCAAGAATGACACGATGCCAAGCTCTTCAACTCGAGTACTTGGGTGGTGGTATGGATAGTTCATAACGCTCCATCTACTCCTCCACTTCCTGGGGGAAGCACGGGAACTGTTGAAGATTTTCCATCACGTCCAAGGCAGCGATGCCTTCCACGAAGACCTTATTCGGAGTGAGCCAGTCGTCCTCCAGCAGACCCTCGGTGAACGTGCCAAAAGTGTCTGCCGGGTTGTACTGGTACGCACTCTCCGGGTTCAGTGACCACATGTAGGCTCCTGCGTAGCCAGCCTTGAGCATGACCTCGATTGTGAAGTCTGTCGTGCGCTTGGTGGTCTTCTTGGGGTGCGCATCCTTCGAGTAAAGCCCAGCAAACTCCCCCATAACCATCGCGGTGTGGGTGTCTGTCCCGAGCAAGTAGCCGAACATGGCGTCCATGGTCTTCTCCACGTTGTTTTTCAGTGTCTCGTCGTCCAGCTCCACGTAGTCATCCCGCCCGCCCTCAGCGTTTTGAGTACCGGAGGCGTAGAGGTACCAGGCCGGACTCACACCGGTGTTGTAGTAGTGTGGCGACCACACGAGCTTGTTCTCGACGTCCAGCGTGACGGGGTAGTCTCCTGCGTTCTCCATGCCTCCGCCCCACCAGTCGTAGTAGGTGTTCTTTTCTCCATTGAGAGTAATTGTGCCCGACCCAGCGATGCCTTCAACGAATGCTAGCCAGTTCGGGCAGTCCTCCAGCATGCGGTTGCCGATTAACGTCGCGCCCTTCT
>LGSN01000513.1:0-26308 GCA_001314375.1 Phytophthora podocarpi | reverse complement strand
TGACCTCTAGAATTGACTGGCTTGGGTTGCTTGGTCTCAGCGTGAACGAGACACCGCTGTCCCGGAAGGGCCGAACCGCTGGGGAACAACTCAGCGCAGGCCAACAAGCGCCGACTAGCTCGGCGGTTGTTGTGTTTGTTGCCTAAGGATCCACATCTGACGAATTTTGAGTTCTGCAATACCACAATAACGTATATTGTGCCTTCTACGGCCTTCTTCGCCAGATTCGACCTGCAATACCTTAATCGCGAGTAGGGCAAATTTAGTTTAGCGAGAATTTAGCTTTGACCGGTGGGGTTGCTCTAATTAGACTGGATTGAGCAAGTGACTCGTGCGCTTCCGCGATTCGTAAGAGTGAGTCACTAATCTTCTCCCCGTTGGTTCGACGCTTCGATGGGGTTCCCGTGTTTGCCGACGTTTGTCTGCTTTGTTGTCCAGATGTATCCGTGAGAGACATATTTCCGGCCGAGCCAACCCTATTCTATGAAACTATTTTGTAACAAGGATGACGTGTCCAAAAACAACGTTTTGATTGGATAGTTTGAACGATTAGATTGGCTCGAATTTCCCCTTTCGTATGAGGTACGATACATGCAGGTTGGCGCCATTTTCATTTTGTCAGAGCCAAGTGAAATTCTGACTATCCGAGCGAGGTGACCATGACTGCGATCGTGACAGATAAGGTGCAGAAATACAAGCGCTGCATGCAGCTCGTGCAAGAAGGGATGTCGAACCGAAAAGCAACGGTAATACTGGGCGTACCGAACGAGAAATTGCATGCATGTGTGGTCGGCGATGTGCTCGTGGAGTGCCGCACCGGACCGATGCTTACGTACCTATTGAAAGGAGCCGAGGAAGGCCTGCTCGAAGCACAGGGTCTCGCGTGGTTTCATTGTGTTTTTGTAGGGTGATGTGTAGCACACTAGGTATTTGTATGAGTCGAAGTGACTGGTTATATGTTACAGTCAGACATGCTGCCTCCGATTTATCTTGTTTTTTGTATGGGTCGGTAGGCGACCGGAAATATGTAAAACACGGATATGTGTTGGTTGAGGCGTCACAACATCTTCGATTCCTCCATTTGGTGCGGTGGTAGGTGATCACCTAACAGCCAACTACGCAAAGGTACCGTGTCGTACATCAACATTAAGTGGTGCAGCATATTACCAAGAGCTCATTTCCAGCACAAGTCCTGTTCGACTGTATCAAGTCAAGAACAAATTTCCGATCCTGAAGGCTATGCCATCTTACGCTCTGAGAGAGCAAATATGGATCGTCCAGGCCACATTTGCAATTCACAACTTTATACGGATGCATCGCGACGAGTTCGCAGACGTTGATTTGCCTGCAAACAACCACGAAGAGGAAAACGCTGGCGACGACACTCACGAAGGGGACCCTGGCGACACCACAATGGAGAAGCTGACAAGATTGCATCAGATATGTGGCGCGACTACTTGATGACACTTGCACTAAGGCATGGAGAGGTAGTTGTGTAGCACATACAACCACGTCATATCTACTTGAATAGAATATACTTTTACAGGCACTCATCGCCAATCCGCCAGATGCATCCGCTACACGCCCGAATTCGGGCGTGTTAAATCCGCCGAAACGAGACCCAAAATCCGCGGATTCGTGCGCGCAGAACACGATGGCGTATTAATCAATCCTCCAAAAGAAGGCAAATCCGCTGGAAATCGTGTCTGCAGAACACACCCTTACAGTAGTCTTATGCTACGGCTCGTCGCACGCCGCGATGGCACTCGGACCATTTCGCTCGAGCTCACCACATCTCTCCCGGTGCTGCATCACAACGAGTCACTTCGAGACCTTCAGCGAGAAACGCCTTCGGTAATCAAGATTCTTGATTCAACAACAACCGCATTTGTCCCAACGTCTTCACGGATGATGGATTGAAAAACGAAGTGCATTCCTAAAATCACGCCAAACTAACTGACCCTTTCACCAAAAGCAGCTTGTCCCGCCACACTAGGACGACCCCGAGTACTCACTCAGTGTTATCAGTCCGCTTTCCGAGCACGTGTTTGCATCGGACGCAACAGGGAAGAGAAGATTTTTAAACAGGTCTTATTTAGTGCAGGTCTCGGATTTGATCATGCCGCGCTTTTTTTATGAACTAGTGATTGGCTCAGCATTTGAGTTTTGCCGACAGTCGTTCGCCTCCTGCCTCACCTCGCAACCTGCGCCAACCATCATGTCCAAGACTAAGAAAATCTCCACTGCAAGAACTGCTAAGGTGTCGAAGCCTCAGTGGAAGGTGGCCCAACTGGCGCCTGCATCTCCGAGTGCGAACACGCACCAAACGACAGCTGGCCATGGCGCTGGCAAGCCCAGCATCTTCTGCTGCGTCAAGCCCAACACCGTCGACTGCCTCCAGTCCAATGCCATCGACAATGCCTTCGTGCTTCATGTCCGTGCCCACGCTGTCGCCCCCGACATCACCGATGTTGGCACCATCCGCTCCGCCGTCTCCTCCGGTCATCTCCGTACCAACAGCAATCTACAAGGCCGATGTCGCGCCAGCCCTCGCCCGAGGCAACGATTCCGCATGCTGCCTATCCGTCGCTCTCGCCCCTGGTGCCTCCTGCATCTTCGGAGTACGCGACGGATGACAACTCCCGGTTGAACCCGCCTAGCTAGTCGCTGATGGAGACCCCGCCGGACGACGAGCAGTCCACCAGCACCTCCAATGCGTTGGTTTATGGTGAGCCCCAGCGCACAAAGTTTAAGTCAGTCATCCGGTTGAACGGCTTCCAGTACACGAATGCTGGAACGTCTTCCAAGAAAGTCACCTACCGCTGCTGTTTCTACCATCGAAAGGAAAAGTGTAAGGGCAGCGTGGATTTCACGGTGTAGCACATGGCGTTTACAAACTTCAGAGCTCATGTTTGCCACCAGGGTATTGTAGTACCCAACGTGCGCAACGTGGTGAAAGAGATGAAGGAAGCTGTTGACGATTTGGTGCTTCAAAATCTCTCCATACCGGCTGAACGTGTGTGGGAACGTGTCCGCGATACATTTTACTCGGCCGCGGATGTTGCGCTGCATGGATTAACTCGTGAGCAAGTACGCCAGCGCGTGTATCGAATTCGTCGGGAATACTATGGTGGCTCAATGCACGGACTGGTCGAAGTGCCTCCGTTGTCGTTGGTGCAAGGCTCCACAACGAGCTTCTTCCAGTTCCATCGCGTGTATTCTCACAAAGGTAGCAACGGCACGAAACTCGAGCGTCTCATCGGGTGGGGACATCCTGTGATAATTGAGAAGCTCAAGTACAACGGAGTGACTCTGATTGTGGATGGCACCTTTCGGTGCGTCCCGCAACCATTTTACCAATGCGTTGTCATCATGGTGCACGACCAAGCCTCCAACTGCTTTCTTCCAACCTTCTACGTGCTGTGCAGCTCCAAGGAATCTGACATGTACTGGAATCCGATTGACCACGTGATTCAAGCCACGGACCAGAAGCTCGACCCTTCAGCGGTGATCTGCGACTTCGAATCGGGTTAATCAAGGCCGTGCTGACCCAGTTCCCCGATGCCAGGGTAAGTGGATGCCCCCCCATTTTAATCAGGCCTTGGGCAGGCAAATGAAGTAGCTGAAAATATCTGGCCCAGAAATCAAGATTGTAATGGCGTCAGGTGGTGTGGACATCCTGACTGTCATCGACAAGGACAAGGTGGCCGTACAGGGAACTTGCTACGTACGGAAGCTGGTCCGTGAAAAATGCGAGGAAGAGGGGCTGACGTACTCCTACCACAAGTGGGAAAGCTTCTGGAGTTACTTCAATCGCCAGTGGGTGCGCCGGTATGACCCTGACTTGTGGAACGTGGACGGCATGAGCAAGAAAGTCATCGCACGAACGAATAACCCCCTCGAGCGTTTAACCGAGAGCTGAATGGCACGTTCGGTCCCCACCCAAGTCTCCCCGTGTTTGTGGCTGGCGTCGAAGCCCTCGCTCGTCGTCACGTACAAACTCTTCAAGACATCCCAGCCAACCGTGCCAAGTCACCCCACCGTCGCCAGAAGTACACACTGCCCAAGAAGGTCGCTCTTCCTCGTGAGTAGGTAGATAGTATAGATAGTAGCTGCAAGGGGTAGATGCAGGACATGTAATTGTGCAATGTAAGGCGCGTTACCTGTGCATATTACCTCACCAGACAAACTAATCAGCCAATATACACACCCATTCACATACAACAAACAGTGCGAGCACTTGCATGGGCAGGAGGACAAACAGAGAATGAAACAAGAACGACACGTTACTCCATGGTCCATTGCGGTTAATGTTTGGTGCAGGTCATGCAAATCAGTCTCATAATCAGCGTGTTCAAATCGGAGACCTGTTCCGAATACGAACCGAAAAAAAGGCAACCCAGGGAAGCAATATAGACTGGGCGTGACCGACTTCTTGAACACGAATTGTTCGCAGGCAGCTTCCTGGGTATCCATCTTTGTGGCATCGATCATGCACTTCACACAGAACGTGACTTTGCGCAGCACGAGCGTCAGGGCTGGTGCGATGAAACTCAACTTCTTGCCAAACTTGCACGACTTGCAGACAGCGCTGAAGCACAAATTGCACGAGTTCACTGGCCCACTTATCTTTGAGCTCTTGACACCCTTCATACACGTTACGCAGAAGGGTTGAAGCTTAGGTGTGCCCTTCTCACGAGTTTGGGCCTGCTTCTGCTCAAGTACATGTAGCCACGCCAGCTTCTTCATCTGACCGCAGTACGAGTACTTGAGACCCGCCATCGTCGCTTGTACCATTCCCATCACAGCCATCGCACGGATCATGTCACCGCCGGGGTTCATGATACCCGTACCGCGGCAATCCGTCCGGTCGGGTGCTTCTTGGTGGAAGATGCCGCAGAACGACATGTTGCCTCGTACTCGGTTGGGTAGTTCGTGGATCTCTGGAAAGCTGACTGAGTGAAACAAGTGGTAGCCCACTCGATCACCATTTTTAAGGTACATAATGCCAGTGCTCTTGATGTACACGTAGTCACGGTTGCGTACGATGCCGAGGGAACCCCCGGGGATGTCGATTTCCTTCCACTTGACAACGACGGATCGGAACGGATCATCCACAGTCGGCTCCACAATCGCAGCGAGAACAGCAGCGGCGTTGAAATCTTTCAGGTAGGACGACTTGATGCGCATTGCCTCAGTGGTCGGGTTGACGATTCCGAACATGTTCTCGTCGATCGAACCGGGCAGCGGACCCACCATGAGCAAGGCAGGCAGTTTTCCGTGCGGACTCAACTTCTTCCGCTCGAGGTACATCGTTGTGGGGCCGGACTTAGTGAACTTCTTCCAGCGACCGAGGTCTACTCGCTTGTCGTAGTTCAGATGCTCTTCGTACTCTTCAAACTTGGCCATCACGAGAGAATCAGCGATTTGGATCAGCTTGGTACGGTCTTGGGCAGAGAGATTCAACTCCCCAAAGGGGTTCACAGTGAAGCGTTGATTGTCCATGCAGTCGCAGTGATTGAGCGCAAATTGGAAAGTGAATTGTTGACTCGAAAGAGGTGTTCATTGCAGCGAAAGAGGCACAAGAGATTCGATCTGATGATTATCAATATGCTTTGGTCAGAGACTGTAAGCGGAACTAACTGCAGCCGCTTTCACATGTGGGAAAATCGTAGCCACAACATGGCCTTGTTCTGATGACGATCAGGATAAGACGTCTCAAGGCTGTGGAACTCGTCAATGTGACCGTCTTACCGCTTCAACCTCATGTTCGAATTAGGGGTGGGCAGTATTGACACGTCCAGATACTCCACGACGACGCAACAGTGCAATTGTGCGCTTTACCACATCTCGATTTATCGTTCAATGACTGTGCCCCCATTTCACTAAAGAACGTACAGTATTTTGGACGCCGAAGATCTTGACTCGGTTGTTTAGCTTGGATTTTCCAATAATGAAAGATAGACGGCCAAGTGGTGCGCTGCTGTAGCCCTTGTTCACGAGAAAGCTCATTCTACCGACGTAGATGCCACTAAAAAATACCGATATGTGAAAGTACTCTACCGTTTGCAGTAATCAAAGGACTTGTACATTGTCAAGTACTACGTATTTCACTTCTTGAAGTCAACATCAATACATTACACGCACGTACTAACGCTTCATCGAAAAGGAGGTTAACTCTCGGTAGCACTAACCAGAGTATCCGGTCATCGTGCTTTCTGAGCAAGTGCTCATATCGGACATAACAGACAGACCATACATCGGTGGAGTGACCGACTTCTTGTACACGAACTGCTCCCGAGCAGCTTCTTGAGTGTCCATTTGAGTCGCTTCGATCACGCACTTCACACAGAACGTGACTTTGCGCTGCGCAAGGGAGAGGTCCGGCGCGATGAAACTCAACTTCTTCGAAATCTTACACGAGCCACACACTGCGCTACAGCACAACTTGCATGTGTTGACGGGCCCACCAAATCTCGAGCTCTTGACTCCCTTCGTACATGTCACGCAGAAGGGTTTATAAGCCGGTGACCCTTTTTCACGAGCTTCAGTCTGCTTCTGTTCCAGCAGCCACGCCAGCTTCTTCATCTGACCGCAGTACGAGTACTTGAGACCCGCCATCGTCGCTTGTACCATTCCCATAACGGCCATGGCTCGAATCATATCACCGCCTGGATCCATGATACCCGTGCCGCGGCAATCAGTCCGATCGGGTGATTCTTGGTGGAAGATGCCACAGAACGACATGTTGCCTCGTACTCGGTTTGGAAGTTCGTGCACTTCAGGAAAACTGGCGGAGTGGAACAAGTGGTAGCCGACACGTTCGCCGTTCTTGAGATGCAGGATCCCGGTACTTTCGACGTAAACGTAGTCGCGGTTGCGCACGAGACCAATCGAAGCGAGCGGAATGTCGATCTCCATCCACTTGACCACCACGGATCGGAACGGATCATCCACGGTCGGCTCAACGATGGTGGCCAGCACAGCCGCAGCGTTGAAGTCGCTGAGGTAGGACGACTTGATCCGCATCGCCTCGATGGTCGGGTTGACGATGCCGAACATGTTTTCATCCAAGGAGCCGGGCAGCGGGCCAACCATCAGCAGTTGAGGGAGCTTCGAGTTGGGACTCGAAGACTTCCGCTCAAGGTATGACGTTGTGGGGCCGGACTTGGTGAACTTCTTCCAGCGACCGAGGTCAACCTTCTTGTCAATGTTTAAATGCTCTTCATACTCTTCAAACTTGTCCATGATAATCGCGTCAGTGATCTCCACGAGCTTGGCACGACCCTCGGCGGTGAGCGTCAAGTCCCCGAAGGGGTTCATAGTGAAGCGGTGATTGTCCATTCCGACCTGAGGGCAGCCTCGCAAATTGACAAGTGATTTGATCATGCCAGACGTCGTTTCTCGAGCCACGCGGCTTGACGACGGAAGAGGGCACATCCTAGAAAGTGAGCTTGTGCGTCCACCAGCTGCTGGTGATTTTCCGTGCTGTATCCGATATCCTATGGAGTCGCATGAATGCAGATGCCATGGTCCTCAATTGTGGTCTCCGTTTGAGCGAAAATTGTTGCCACAGTAAGTGGTAATCGACAGGTTCTTATGACGACCAGGATCTAGTCAAACCTTATCTGGAGAGTCGAGGACCAGAGTATCTAAGACGTCGACACTGTGTCGCCTTCGAAATGTACGAACACAGAGAGACTGAAATGTTAAACAGCTGCAAGATGGTGCAGCACCGCTTGGATATCGAGCCCGTTAGCCGCGTTAGTGTCGAAGTTCAACCCGCTGTGTGGTGCTACAACTTGCAGCCTGCAAGGCGTCAGCTCTCTATAATCCAGATCGGCTGACACTTGAAGAAAGTGCTAGTTGATGGTGAATACTTGAAGTGTACATGTAGAATTCAAGACTGCTCCTGTAAGCTTAATACGAATTCTTGTTGACCTCCTTACCATATTCTGCGGCGTTGCTAAATCTTACACTGTTTGCCTGGTACTTGTAGCACTTCCATACAAGCTAGAGCCACAGATTCCTGCTGTCGTAAAACACAGTGGACTTCATTCAACTCGGCAACAAATGGTGAAGACACGTCTAGGCGATACTGCCATGAGATCTAGATAAGCTCATCGTACCATCTGAGCCCGAACTCGCATCCGAGGCGACGGAAGAGCCGTACACACTTGGCTGGACGGGCTTCTTGTAGACGAATTGTTGCCGCGCAGCTTCTAACGTGTCCATGCGGGTGGCTTCGACTAGACACTTCACGCAAAAATTTACCTTGCGCTGTGCAAGCTCCAGATCTGGAGTGATAAAACTCAGCTTCTTCGCGATCTTGCATGTGCCGCAGAGCGCTCCAAAGCACAATTTGCATGTGCTGCTCGACTTGCCAAGACTCAATTTCGAGGTCTTAATCTGTTTCAAGCACGTCAAGCACTCGGGTTCCGCGACAGGTGCCTCCCGTTCCTTAGCTTGGGCGTGCCGCTGTTCGAGTAGCCACGACAACTTCTTCATTTGTCCGCAGTACGAGTACTTGAGCCCCGCCATTGTCGCCTGCACCATCCCCATGACAGCCATGACTCGGATCATATCACCTCCAGGGTCCATGATGCCCGTACCGCGACAGTCTGTCCGATCGGGTCCTTCTTGGTGGAAAATACCACAGAATGACATGTTACCGCGAACTCGGTTCGGCAGTTCGTGCGCCTGAGGGAAGCTGACAGAGTGGAACAAGTGATAACCGACGCGTTCGCCGTTCTTGAGATGCAGAATGCCAGAGCTCTCGAGGTAGACGTAGTCGCGATTGCGTACGATGCCGAGGGAAGCCCCGGGGATGTCGATCTCCATCCACTTCACCACCACCGACCGGAATGGCTTCTCCACTGTCGGTTCAACGATCGTTGCGAGGACGGCTGCAGCGCTGAAGTCATTCAGGTACGACGACTTGATGCGCATGGACTCAAGAGTGGGGCTAACGAGACCAAACATGTTCTCGTCTAGAGTGCCCGGCAGTGGGCCAACCATGAGCAACGCAGGCAACTTGGACTCTGGGGTGGAGTTCTTCCGTTCGAGATACGTCGTAGTTGTGCCTGAATTGCTGAACTTTTTCCAGCGCATTTGGTCGACCTTCTTGCCAATGTTCAGGTGTTCTTCATACTCCTCGAACTTGGCTAGCACCAGGTCGTCAGCGATGTCTATGAGATTGGCTCGGTCTTCAGCAGTTAGCGTTAGCGCCCCGAACGGATTTACAGTGAAGCGTTTATTGTTCATCGCACTCTTATTGCTGGGTCGTCGCAAGGTCAAATGGCCCTCTGACTCAAATGTGCCAATGGGAGAGGGAGGCACTGTAGCTCTTGAGTGTGCGCCCAGTTGGCGAGTTCTGTTACTTCAAAAATACCACCGACAACAGCTGCATGGGGTGGTCCATGGCACTAACGTTTGTCAAGGTGGGGCAGAAGCTGGAAGAATGTCAAACACCTTTGTACTATCCATTGCCTCGATCTTATCCGAATCGTGCCTCTTGTCTTCGAGTCGAAGACGTCGCCAACTCATCTGGAATGTTGAGCGATAAACTCTTCAATGTCGACGCAAACAACACCAACTTCAATTGATGCGCCATGAGGTGTCTTTGCTACGGCTTTTGTGTAAGGACTGGAAGCATTACTCCTACGGTGACGAAGTTAGCTTCCCGCGCAGCACGATCAAACCTTCGCCCTTGAGCAGTACTCGGCCTGGACCAGCCGTCACGAGGTCCAACGTAAGATACCCTCCACGAATGGGGGTAAACTGCTGCGCCTTGATCGTTGTCTTCTTGAGCAACGGGGCCCAGTACGGACCCAGCGCACAGTGAGCACTACCCGTCACGGGGTCCTCGTTCACGCCAACCCGCGGCCCGAAGAAGCGGCTTTGGATGTCTACACCCGACGCGTTGTCTTTCGGCATCTCCGCAGTCACCGCGAAACCACGTACATCCGTCTTGGCTATCTCAACGATGTCTGGCTTCAGCGTGGCGAAAGCCTCAGGAGTTACGCGAACCAGCAGATCCGTCGTGGCCTGCTTCACATCGACGATAGCATTTGGCGCGACGCCCAACGCCGACGCGACGTAATCCCATGTGAGGTTAGGATTCGCAGGCTCAGCAGGCTGCTCTGGGAAGTCCATAAGCACAAGCAACTTCTGCGTGTCAGGCTGCGTCTCGAAGCGGCACACCAAGACGCCACTCAGTGTGTGGAAGTGAAGCGTTTGGCTCGTCGTCACATGACCTGCGTCGAGCAAAACGAATGCCGTAGACAAGGTGGCATGTCCGCACAGCTTCACCTCAGCTCCTAGCACGCGTTCCACCAGAGTCAATATTCGCGTAACTCTTTATCTGAAGCAAGCCACGCAGTATACCTGGGCAGAACCATCGCAGATCATACTCAGCGACGTCTTCTGGGGTCTTGGCAGTATGTTCACGTGGAGCAGTATAAGCTGTCTCGCTCAAGTTGTTCTCCATAGCCACACGCTGCATCCACTCCGAAGCCCGCGACTTGTGGTACGCAGTAGGTGACAACAGCACCACTGCCGCCGGATTGCCCTGAAAAGCCTCACTCGTGAATGCGTCCACCTAAAACTCACACGTAAACGAAAGCAGACTATCAGCACAACTACGCTCCATCATACCCATAGGATACATAAAGCCTTGTTCCCTCACCTGAACCATCGGTGGCAGTCTCGCAGCCTCGCAGTCCAGCTCCAGCTCGAACCACGGGTCTTGACCGTGCACGACCGGCGACAGCCTCGTCACGCAGAACCCGCAGCTCACATATAACCCCAGTAGATAACCCTTGGAGATCAGCATGATGCGCTTCACTTGCGGTTGCAGGTCGCAGATGATACCCACGTATCGTTTGAGCATCTGAGCTGCGAGTCCTCGACGACGAAAGGCTTGGTCCACCACCACCGAGTGGATGCACAGCAGCGACCCGTGCGGATCGTGCTGACTCATGGACTCGTCGTCCAGCTCGTCTCTGGCTGTCAATGTGCCATTGACGAAGCCCACGAGGGTCTCGGATTCCTGTTTGGCACTGTGGAGATAGGCTGCCCAGAAGAAGGCGCCGGCGTTTTTCTGCCGGAACCGAATCCCCGACTCCGTGGCTGCTTCGTCGGCAGGGTAGGAAGCTGCTTCCAATGCTGCAACGCGACAGATATC
Organism: Phytophthora podocarpi; assembly: GCA_001314375.1. Lineage (NCBI taxonomy): Eukaryota > Oomycota > Peronosporomycetes > Peronosporales > Peronosporaceae > Phytophthora > Phytophthora podocarpi. The sequence continues at coordinate 15,123 of LGSN01000513.1, read as the reverse complement.
CTCCTCTTGGGTCAACAAAGCGAGTCGGAGGTGGTTTGAAGACGACATGGCACAAGTGTATGGAATGATACAACGAGTGACTTGAAGTGCTCAGATAACGAAATGAGCCTAAAATTTGATAAGCATTTTACGTGAAGTAAGAATAACTTGAAGTAACATTAATTACACTGGAACAAGATATGCTGGAAAGATGTGGTGTTCTGTACCTAAGTTGTAAGTTGGGCTTCACAAGAGGATTCCTGGTAATCGTTCACTCATCTAATCATGATTAATCACTTTGAGCGCCGAGATGAATGTGCTCTTGTGGCGAGATCGTCGAGATTTGGTCATTGTCTGGGCACGAGGCCCTCAAAACCCAGACCGATACTTGAGGCTGGCTGGTACGATAACTATCACAAAAGTTGAACACACCAGCTGAGACCGTGATGACACATTCTAGCCATTCAACGCATTGTCTGACTGCTTGCACTACTTTTCGTTTCCCTTCTCGGTGTATGCGGGTATTTCAACTTCCCTTGTTAACTGCATCTACAGAAGACAGTCTCTGAGAGCTTTCATTGATCCAGCAAAGAACGACTCAGTTCCAACACAAAGCAACTCTGACAATTCTTTATATATGCAGCACTTGAGAACACGCATGCATACTAAGTACTATAGCATGCATACTAATAGTTCGCTCAACACTCAAACCGCCTTCGTTTGCTATCCGTACGTGCTCATCGTGCTGTCCGAGCGCGTACTCTCGTAGGAGCAGCGGCCCGACGATCCGTAAACGCTAGACGTCACTGTGTGCTTGTGCACGAACTGCACGCGCGCAGCCTCCTCTGTGTCCATGTGAGTCGCTTCGATCAGACACCGCGCGCAGAATGTCACCTTACGCTGCACCATCTCTAGGTCCGGAGCGATGAAGCTCAGTTTCTTGCGAATCTTGCACGAAGCGCACACGGCGCCAAAGCACAGCTTGCACGTGCTACTAGACCTACCGAACTCGCCGAACGTACGTCCTTTGACCTTCTTTTGGCAAGTTACACACTCAGGCTTGCACACTGGCGTGCCGTGCTCTCTTGCCTCGGCGTGCTTCTGTTCAAGAAGCCACGCGAGTTTCTTCATCTGACCGCAGTATGAGTACTTGAGTCCGGCCATGGTTGCTTGAGCCATACCCATGATGCCGAGGATGCGGATCATGTCACCGCCTGGGTCCATAATGCCCGTGCCGCGGCAGTCTGTTTTGTCTGGTGCTTCCTGGTGGAACATTCCGCAAAAGGACATGTTGCCACGTATGCGGTTCGGTAGCTCGTGCGCCTGCGGGAAGCTCACCGAGTGCAGCAAATGGTAACCCACGCGCTCGCCATTGTCAAGACGCAGGATGCCCGTACTCTCGAGGTAGATGTAGTCGCGGTTACGAACAAAGCCGATTGACGCGCCAGGGATGTCAATCTCCATCCACTTTACCACGATCGAGCGGAACGGCTCCTCCTCGGTCGGTTCCGCGATCGTAACCAGCACGGCGGCGGCGTTGAAGTCCTTGAGGTACGACGACTTGATCCGCATCGACTCTAGCGTCGGACTCACCAGTCCGAACATATTCTCGTCCAGAGACCCTGGCAACGGGCCGACCATGAGCAGCGCCGGCAGCTTGGACTCCGGGTTGGACTTCTTGCGCTCCAGGTACATCATAGTGTTGCCATCCTTCTGGTACTTTTTCCAGCGAACCTGGTCGACAAACTTCTGGTTGTTGATGTGTTCCTGGTACTCCGCGAACTTGGCCATCACGAGTTCATTGGCGATATCGATGAGCTGCGTGCGCTCCTCGTTGGTCAGGACAAGGTCTGGGAACGGGTTCACGGTGAAGCGACTTCCGCCCGCCATTTTCGCGGCAACAGTAAGTGAGACCGGCCGATGTCTCCCTCGACAGACAGTCACGGCAAATTTCGCACTGGCGAGCTCTGCTCTGGCAAGTCGTTCGCCAGTGCATCTCCGAGGAGAAACGTGAGAGGTCCATAAGCACTCACACCATCCGATTTGCCTCATCGTCGAGCCGCGCCATAATAAACGTCAATGCACCTTGAACGCTTGAAGTGGCCCGTGTCAGAGCGAGGCGAGGCCAGTCGGCACGACCCCGGCAGAAATGCCATACGGCGGATAAACTAGTCAATGGTGTGACCATCTGCCTGCCAGAAACAAGTCGCATGGGCAAAGCAACGGCGTGTGGTTGCGTAATCGTAACGCCTCGACCATGGTCGACCTGGAGGGCCTCAACGTCTCCAGTGGAGGTGTTGGGCTGGCCCTGACTAAAAAAACAGATAATCCTCTCCGTAGTGATAGCCCTTGGCGCCGCCACCGACTGGAGTCAACGCACGACTTGTGGCTAGTGCCTCAAATGGCGCACGTTCCTGTGATCACAATTGGTACGGTATCTATATTTGAATCTACAAACGTTGAAACTGTTTACTTTATGTAGTTAGTTTTTCCGCTTCATTTAATAATGTATGAATAATTGACGTATATGCGGTTGAGGCCTGTGGGTCTCACTTTCAGCAGTCAGTCGTGCTGGCTCAACCCGACTCTGAGCGGAGAACTGCGTGCTTGCAGCGAGTGGTACAGGTATTAATGTAATAAATGCAGTGTAAATGGCATGAGAGTGGTGCGGTGCGGGGTTCCATCGAGATGCCCGGAGCGCTTGGCGAAAAGCGGTAAGATCAACGGACTCCGACACCACTGGCCATTTTTAAATGGATACGCGAACATGTATCGCAGGGTGTAGAATCAAAGTGGTCTCCGATTTTATTGTCGAGACCAGGATAGCCAAAAACAAGGGACAGAAAAATGGACTATCGAGCCGATAGTATCGACCCTTGTCGATCGGGAAACAACAGCAACACGATGGATGGGCCAGCGAGCAAAGGCAATGTTGAACTTACTTCACTCGCAGAAGAGCCTAGGTTCTGGAACCTCCTCCTGGTAGAAAGCATCCAGACAAGTGTAAGTGCATTTGTATCGCGACCGCTATTAATGCATGTTCATGTATTCTTGCTATGTCATGCCAACCCGGTTCTTCTTGTCGGTAGGGTGTCCTCGGCGGGGCGACGGTCCGACAGCCCCAACACGTTAGCAAAAGTTTTCTTCGGGGTGTATGCTGTCAAACGAGACTTAAATGTGCTGAGATCCAGACGCGTGATTGAAGGCTTGCATTCAAGTCTGCAGTGTCATGTACTTGAAGCAATTCCTCCACGATTAGGAAGTTTACAGGTGTCCGCCATAAATGATTAATGTACCATGTACTATATGTACCGGTCCGGTACTGACAATCCTCTCCGCAGTGATAACCTCGGGAAACCACCTTTTATTACTATCTGGAGGAACCACTAGCCGGAGTTGTACCATTGTGACGGTACAATATGACTTCATGGCTACGCTGCTGCATTAGTGCGGTTCAGGTGAGAGTGCTCTACACTGGTGGCTCTAGCGCGATTCGGTTTCGCTACGGCGAGAGCGGCTCAGCTGTGAATGCCTTCGTCAGCGATATTCAAGGTTGCTTAAAGACTTTATCCTCTATAATATATTTTTAATGGATGAGATCGGACTATTCTCTGCTGAACCCGCCGGAAGAGAACGTGATCGTGGGCGAACTCACTGACGGAGACTTCTGTAACGCCGAGGCTTAGCACAGGACGAGCCTGAGCACAGCGACAAACACGACGATGACGGAGTTTGTGATGCCGTGAGTGATGATGCACTAACTGCCGCAGGTTTGTGCCCTGAAGAATAGTGATTACAGTGGATGATCTAGTTTTCCTTCACACTTCGCTGTGGGTGTGCCATCTCGATCAGTGAGCGGGCTTCAAACCAATGCAGAGCGCGTTTTGAGAGGAGTTTAGCAGATGTCGTTGCTGGACTACTTCGGACGTTGTTCACCAAACAAAGATATCCTATAGTTAACGACCTTTAGATAGTAATAATGCACCACTTCGTATCACTAAGCTATCTCAAAGTTAGAGGTAATTTTTTAAATACATGTAAGGTTTGTATTTCATGGGTTATCGGGAGGCGTTAAGCAGAGGGCATTACTATTTGGGATATCAACAGCGGAGAGGATTGTCTGGATTAATAACTTAAAACATAAATCGAACTCGAGAAGAGTAATGTGCGTCAATAATCCCAACAGTGCCAAAGTTAAGGACAAAAAGTAGGACCAACAGTTAGAGTTTGCGTTGACAAGAGTTTTGTTAGATGCACGCTCGTAATGCCGCCGAAGTAAAGCCTTTTATTCGTTCTTCAGGTGATGTGTCTATCATAATGTCCACCATTGTCCACCAGGACAAAACTGCAGTTTTAAAAGTGTCACTAATAACATATCAATTTTCAGTTTTGTCCATGTTTCATGGACAAATTTCTCGAAACATCTTGAGTTCACTATGTCGATATTGCCTTTGAAGGCCATCCACAATCCCCTATACAACAAATAATTTGTTGTAAATGAGACTCATCGAATGACCTGGTCGACCATGCCTTCACTATAAACTCTAAGTCATTTTTGGTCCTTTTTCCGGGTTCTAGGAGGAAAAAAACATGGAGAGTACAGCGTACTTAAGCGAATTTTTGTACTTAAATTAATGACAAATATGTTTGGGATAAGGAACCGCTGACATGGATGAATATCATCATGCTGCCGACAGAATGAGCTTCTCTTGACTAAATTATGCACGCACCATCCACAAATCGTTCAAGTACATGAATATTTGCCAATCAATTCTCCGACATATACGTTTTGACCAATCACTGACAATAGAGATAGGTGAAACTATTGTCGACGCTACACCGACGTATTTTGTCGGTTAGAGCTCCGAAATATGTGAGGGAGGGCATACGAACCACTAGTTTGACACGTATCACTGTCATATCTGCGGTGCAGCCGACAAAAGATTGAAATCTACAATAGACCTCTAAGATCTTGCTCCAGCTAACTCCGAAAGACTGCGATCAACGCGTTTGAACGTTTCCTGACGTCGGAAGATATCAACATGGGCTTCATCGCAGCATGTCTTCTGAGTGGCATGAACGACTCGGCTTTCGTGAAGCTGATGGATCGTTTTGCCGTGTATCTGGCTTTCGTGGAGGGGAAGGCGGGCAAGCCGCTGGCGCGTAACTCGGTGTTGAGCTACTATCGGCGCGTCAAAAACTGGCCGCTTGATAGCTAACCCAAGTATTGCGATTCTATTGAGAAGAAGAAAAAACGCTCAAACTGGCCCAACCCTTGAGCGCTACTGTCTAAAGCGAAGCGAGGGAGGTGTAATCAACAAGGCGCCAGCCTGCACCAAGGAGGATCTGCGAATTCTGATGGATGGAATTTATTATGACGCAACAAGTCCTAAGGACTACCAGGAGGCCGCGCTGCTTGCACTTATGTGGTACAAGTTTGGGCGTGCCTCGGACCTCGGGTTTGTAGCTAAGCGTAGCCTGTCTGTGAGCGCTGATGGTGCTGTTTTCGTTGGGCTGATTCGTGTGAAGACCTCCAAGGAACAAGGCCTCTCACTGTTTCCTGACAAGGACAACTTTATCACCTGTCCGCTGCACGCAATCGTGATGGCGCAAGTGCATCAGGATTTCCCGTCAGCACAAGTACTGGATCACCCTCAGTTGTTTGATGCTAGCGCTGAGAGCTTGACAGCACCAGTAGATGTGCCTCTTCTTGAGGCCCTGGCGGGTTGCGGAACGGATGGTCCACCAAGTAATGGTCGTGTCGAAGAGAGAAACCCTCCAAAACCTACCATGAAGATTCACGCGTACGTGAACCGCGTCGTCTAAGCAGCAGCGGAAGCACAGACTACAGCAAAGCCCAACTCAAAGCTCGCCGCGCACTCACTTCAATGTGGCGGTGCTCAGCATGACAATAGTGATCCGTCACTATGTGCGCAGTGGAGTTTGATCGCGGTTCGTGGAATATGACGGCCAGAAACAAGGCATTCGTTTATGTCTTCAACACAACAAGTGAAGATCAAAAAGTGTCGCGGGTGCTATGTGGATGGGATTCATGCAAGAAGCCGCCCGTTCCAATACTGTCATGGTTGGACTCTGCTACACAGAGTCAAGTACGTACTCTCGCTGCGTCAAACAAGCAGCAGCACTCAAGTCCCCAAGAAAAAGCTAAATGATCGAGTCGCTGACGTATTCGTTGCTGTCCTAATTCAATGGTTTCCTGAAGTCCTCGATCGATATCCGATGTGCCCATACGCGCGAATGTCTCCTTGCACTGGGAATATCGAAGTCGCAGGTTCTGGTGTGGAGCTTGGAACTTCAGCAAGAAGCTACGAGAAAAAGGCGCGGGATACGATAGTGGAGGGCTCTGTCGAATTTAAGAAGGAGGAAGATTGGTCAACCACCAGAATTGTGTCATCGGTGAGCTGGTGTCGATGAACTAAGATTTAATGAAACGGCTGAGGCGCGCCTTGCCACTGTGGAATGTGGTGACCCGCTACGGAACGCTCCGATCGTGACCGTCTCTGCAACCAATGTCAATTCCCATAATGGAAGTGCACCGAAGGCGACGGCGAAAACATGTGGATCAAAGGCTTCCCCGAAGTCCCCAGCAGCCGTTTGGTTCGAGTGGACAAGACACCGAGGGTCTGGGAAGTATGCAAAAATAAGTTTGAGTTCAAGCAGCTCGTGAATTACATGAAGCTGCTTCTACTACATGGATTTGCTCTCGATCCGACAGCCGAGACCTACTCCGGCGACGTTCTCCGCTTTGGCCAAGTAGGGGAGGTAAATTTGTACAACTTGTTTTACGAGTATGGCATCAAGCAAATGAAAGGGTCGTCGGTCTTGAAGCACCTCAGAAAACTGCAGTGTGAAGGCAAACTAGACTCGTATATCGACGCGTATGCTGCTCGCGTCAAGATAGGAGGGGTATCCGATCCAGCACCAAGCTACATGAAGCAACTTTTAGTCGTTCGTAATTTGATGAGGAATAGTAGCAGCAGCAAAGATGGGCGGTAGACACGTATCATCGGGCTTCCTTGCTGGAGGAATGTACATACAAATCAACAGGCAGCATCAATACACATAATTGCACCCGAGTAGTAATTCTGCATCCGTTCGAGTAGTACCCACTCGAGTAGATTTCATCCGTTCGAGTTATTTTGAATTCTAGATGCAAAATAATTTGAATGGATGTAGAATAACTCGAACGGTTGCATAATAACTCGAATGGATGCAGAACTACTCGACCGAATTCAGAATAACTCGAACGGATGAAATCTACTCGAGTGGAATCCGAATCAGATTTCTTTACGGGGACTGTCGCTTTTACTCTCCAAATCCCCTTCCCTTAAGGCACCTCCCTACCTCCACCAGACGCTCAGCATGCCGAAGCGCCCCTGTGTGCAGACCCCAGTTTCAGAACAAGCCAAGAAGCTGAAAGTCTGGCAACAAAACACGGATTGGACACTAACACAGGCGGACGCGGAGTTGGATGTGAATCCAGAAGTTCACGCACCATCGCAAGACTCCGTTATACTTCTTTCATAGCTTGCATCCGCAGCACTAGGTCGTAGTTGCTCCCTTGCACCAATGATCAGTCTTCTTTTCCCACCTTTCCTTGCAAGCTCCTTAAGTGAGACTCACCCTCAAGTCGTTCTTCAACAAAGCACGTGACATAATGAGTTGACTTCTAGGTTGAGTTGGTGACTTCCACGCCAGTTCACAACTATGCCACCGCCACCAGCGTCAGCACACACCTGTTTAAGCCGCACAGTTAACCCTTGTCGACACCAGAGCATAGTCGCTACATGCCTGTCCGACATACAACCGCAACGGCGACGTAACCGATGTCTCGCTGCAATGAGATGATGCAAGACCTTGATTCCAACTACCGTCTTACCCCGCACTGACCACTTAGCTTTTCAATTTAAATAAATAGCCCACTGGGCGATCTATTCCTATTGAGCACCTGGGCGGTTTATTTGGGGAAAAAAAGCAGAAACTCAGAAGAACGGCGAGTCATGGAGCCTAGCATGCATTATACTTGTGTGTCAGATGCCGCAAAGAGCTTAAGCTCGCCACCTGGACCCTCTCCATCTTTGATAGTGTCGATGTAATCGTCATCCAGTAGACCTTCAAAATCCTGCATGTAATCCGCCAGAACCGAGACGTAATCAGGCATCGGGGGGATTTTATTCATCCCCAAAACGTACCCAAAGTCCCCTAAAATCCCCCAAAATATTTCGGGGACTTTCAATAAACTACGACCCCCCCCCCCGAAAAGATGACAAAAAATACCCAAAACACCCCCAAACATTTTAGCTGCTAGAATAATTATTAGGCTTAGACCCTCTAAAATGTTCTCATCACTGGAGTATCATGAGATGGGTATGACCTATGTGTTACTGATGAGATAATTTGGGGGTATAGCACTCGTCCCCGAGTTTTTGAAGACACCATGTGTTCCCCCCCAAAAAAGGGAGAGCTAAGCATCATGTTCTTATTCACAGAGGAATGTAGTCTCATCTATACCATACAGACACTAGAGTAAGAATCGATCTCAGTTGTGAATTTTCTTGTGTATTGCTCTGCGCTTCTCATTATGAACGACGAGGACGGCTACATGTACTACTACAAGGAGAAGTACAAGGACAACCGCTACTACGTGTGCAGTGACTCCATCAAGTCTGGGTGCAAGGCACGGTTGACTGCGATGGCTTCGGCCAAGATCAAGAAGAAAGGATAGCACACCTGTGCCTCGCGACAGGAGCTCCAAGAGCGTGACGTGCGAGAAGAGATGCGCAAGATGATCGAGCGTCGCTGCATGACTCACCAACACGAGATGTCTACACGTATCTGGAGGGATGTGCGCGATGTCATCATCGCTCAGTATGGTGACGTGGACGGGTTGAAATGTTTTAAGAATTCCGAAGCGTCACAGCTGATCAACCGCGTCAGAGACGCAGCCAACGGGGGAAAGCCATCGAGACGCCGCCCGAGCGCGACTTTTGACACATAGACAGGCGCGACTTCTTGCAGTTCAACGTGGGCTACTCCCTCGCCGACAAGTACTGCAGAATAGTGGGCTTTGGTCATCCTGATCTGATACGATTGATGCTTCATGAAGGCGTTAGCCTGTTTGCCGACGCGACGTTCAAGATTACTCCCAGCCCGTTTGAGCAGACAGTGATCGTAATGGTCCACGACCGTACACACAACCTGTACGTGCCGTGCTTCTGGGTTCTCAGCCAATCCAAGGACCACTGGAGTTACAAGCACATCTTGAGATGGATGCAAATCCAGTGCAGCATGAAGTGCAAGCCCAAGGCAGTCGTCTGCGACTTCGAACAGGCTCTGCACATTGCCGGGAGAGATCAGTTTGACGATTCCTACCTGATTGGTTGCCTGTTTCATTAGAAGCAGGCAATTCGTCACAAGCTGGTTTCGCTGCGCCTCCCTGCGGAGGACGTCAAGAAGGTCATGGCTCCAGGTTGTCTTGATGTGCTCACGGTTGTGCCCGAGAAGCAGCTGCGCAAGAAAGGCATCCCATACGTTGCGCGTCGCATCAAGCGAGTTGCTAACGTCACCGATCACAAGGATAAATGGGATGACTTCTGGAACTACTTCTCACGCACGTGGATGGGCATGTATCCGGTTTCCAGTTGGAATATCTCGGCGATGACTCGTGCAAACGTCAAGATCGTCAATTGTACTAACAATCCGCTAGAGGCGTATAACCGTACGCTTGTAGATGCAATTGGTACGGCACACCCAAGTCTGCAGCATTTCGTGGATGCCATCAAACAGGAATCTGCGCGCTTTCTTCACGTGCAAAATGACATCCGAATTAAGCGTGCCGATCCTCCACGTCATCCTGCTGCCATCGAGTATCCTGCGGTTCCCAAGTTTCGCTAGGCCGTAATCGTAGCTAGTGTTGCTTAGATACAGAACACAATACCAAGTCAAATCACAACTTTTATCCAAAAAATGTTTCAGATAATTTTCGGGATCTGCTTTTAGGGATAACCGGTTCTCAAATAATTTTGCGATCTGCTTTAAGCGGTAAAATGGTTCTAAGTAAAAGCAGGGTAATGATTCCTAATTTCTGGAATACTTTTCGGGGATTTTAGGGGACTTTAGGTACGTTTTGGGGGTGAATAAATGGACGCCCAGGCATCGAACTACCAAGGCCATGCTGCAGACATCAAAACAAACTCGCCTGAGTGTCGTGAGGAACATACCAGTAGGGTGGACCAATGCAGATATCTTCACGTTCATCGCACTCGTCGACAAAGTGTTCATACTGCTTGTGCAACTGGGCCATATCGACAGCAGGAGCAACCAGATCTCGCGCGCGGGCGGGGGGGGGGGGGGGGGGGGGGGGGTATGTGACGGGGCCAATGGGACCGTTCCTTAAGCTTTCACTATTGATTGAGGAAGCACTGTCTCGGGCTTCACAACCGAGACACGTGATTTTAGAAGCAAAATTAACTCTGTTTCATATTAAGTTCGGTCGTGTAACCGAACATAAGCCCAGGTTAGCTGGCAGCCACCGGTTTGAATGCTGCATGCTAACTGGCCAAATATCTAACCTAAATGGACATTCTGTCCAATCACAGAATGACGCGTCACATCCCTCTTCAAGGAGATGTGACTCTACCTACTTTTGTAACGGGGAACGCCCCGTTACAGTGTAGATCACTGATTTTGAAAATCTGCTTGGTGACAAGACCACTCACTTCAAATGCTTTCACAACGTCTTCCTCCGTTCTGGACGCGATCCAATCCAGCACTCACTGCGAAACCGAGAAATAGATCAGTACTTTGGGGTTCCCTGCTTTTGTTTGAAGGGTCGCATCATCTAACGCTCTACCAATGAACTGTTCAGTGTAAATGCTTGAAAGTTTCTGTTGATAGCGACATCCAGCGGCTAAAGCAAGTTGGTCAAATTGGGCGGCTCTAACAACACGAAGATTGTGCTACTATGAAGCAGACCCTCGTTGAACATCTTGACGTGGCATGCGTAAGAGTCAATTATGTACAAAACGGGCTGTCGGTAGAACCGAGTCTGCTTTCGGCTACAGATAACCGCTTTGGCCTGCTTGATGAGTATCGCATCATAACACATACCCGGATTGACGTCAACCATCACACCACCAGGAACCACGGGTAACTTCTTCAACTTTTAGAATAGCACAGGTGGAGTCAGGAATTCGTCGTATGCTGTAATAGCAAACGTAGCCGTGAACCTTTTGTGACTGCTGCCTCCTTTGCATAGCAGCATCTCTCAATCACCAAGTATCGTTATGGTCTTTGTCGGCTCGGTTTCAAAGTAACGGGGGACTTGATCCATGTTGATGATGTTGCATGGTTCAATCTGATGCTCATCGATGATTCCTGAGCCGATTAAATGAAACGAAGGCATGTTTCTCTTTCATCGCTGCGGAGCGCTCTCGATGTTGTACGACGTCTGGAAACGAGATTATAGCGGCCTTTACAACGCGCCAACCAACCACTAGAAGCTCGAAAGTCTCGTGGCGCCTCCTCGTCTTCAGCTTCCAGTCTGCAATGGATGTTAAGAGCTTGGAGTTGAATGTACTTGTACTTGACACGGAGACCCTTCTCGTTTCTGGAGCTCACCCAACCATGAAGTTCTTGTTCTATCTAATAGAACTCTGTCTTGCGTCCTGCTCATGAGAATGTGCCTATTCCTGGGTGCAGCCTCAAGCACGTCTGCAAGCTGGTGCCACTCGCGAATCATCGAAGCTGAGACGTTGTGCTTCTTGACGATCGCAGTGTACCCAAATCTGGGAACGTTGGGCTTGCAGGCTTTCACGATGCTGAGCTTAAAAGATAGACTGGAATTTCTACGCTTCTTCTTCTCACTTGACATTGCTGCTGAAGGTTGCTGAATTGGTCAAGCGCTATTTGCCGAATTACTTTGTGGGGACTGTCAAAACCAGCGACCTGCAGCACGGTCAACAGATTGAATGATTGGCGATGGAGTGTGGTGAACGATGGGGCGTCCTTCAAAGAGAAACGGTTGGAGTTCCATCGAGCTGAACCCAGGCAGCACCTGTTGCAGGTCAGGTTAGATGTTCGTTCTATTTGACCCAGCCGTACTAAACAGGGGCATTTCAGACATAAACGATAATCTTCCCAAGTAAAAGGCTAAGCGGCCAGTGCGGGGTAATACGGTAGGCGGTTGCCGAACCACGATTAGTCGTTTTGCCCTTTCTCACATCAAATAACTAGTATTAACCCCATAGTTCCCGGCCGAAAATGCGGGGGTATTTTTTATCCTTATGTTGGAGGTCCAACATAAGGATATATAGGAAATTGTATATGTTTATGTTAAGTACGATTATTGACGGGAGGGTTCGGTGAAGGGATATGAGCTACCTTGTGAGTAGAGTAGAGTCACCTCCACTTAAAGAGGTCCTATGTAGGCAAATTTAGTCCATTAGACCTCTTATGAGAAGCCTATGAACATAAGAAATGTCGTCTCGTTTTTGAAAGTTGCACACCTCCGGCAGCAATGGCTCCGTTCATTTTGGCCAATGGTGAGAAAGTAAAGAAGTCATTTTCGATTGATTGCACGCTGTATAGCTACCTATCATCACACGTAGACAGAGCAACCACCTACGCCTCATCACCCGCCATTCTTCGTCGTCGCTACTTGCGTTCGCGTCGGCTTCTCCACCACCACTACCCCCCCCCTTGTATCCGGCGGCTCCGCTTCTTGCTTGGTCACGACGATGGCGGGCTGTCGCGCGTCTTGTGCCCCTGCAGAAGCTCGTGCGGGATATCGTTCCCGTTGTCCCACTCCGGATACCAAATACTAATGTAAATATATATGCCCCTCACACGCAACACCGCACAGGTATTTATTGCAGCATTACAATATGGGTAAGCCTAACTGTCGTCATGTACAGGTCACAGAAGCTCGTGCCGTCGGTTTTCAGTAGTTCGTAAACTTTTGCGGGTTGACTTTATAGATGGTACACACCTTGCTCGAGCGATGTCGCCTCTTCTTTTCCTGCTCGCCCTTGACAGTTTTAGGGCTCTCTTCCAGCCGATGACTTCCGTCAACGAGAGCCTCTCCTTCGCTTACACAGCCTACCGCGTCGATTTTGCTATGACAGGATACAGCGCCTTCCGCTCTCGTGCGCACGTTGCTTGCTGCCAACGCGCCCACAACAGAGCCTTCATGTTTCGAAGCACCGCTGACTCGGCTTAGTTGTTGTCGTTAGGCACGGGAGTGCGAAGATGAGACTTTGCCCGCAATATACCTCGATTCTATAGCACAACAACAATGACCACCGTTTGCATAAGTTATCTTTTGTTGGATGTTCAGTCTCAAAACACGAGTTAAGTTGGAGAAGATCCAACATAAGCACTTGGGTTAAGACAAAAGTCGTGGCAAGCTTCGGCTTGCCACGACGCACACGCACCTCAACAATATGGCGTTTTCGCACAGGCAGCGACGAATACCGTCGAGCTTCATTGGTGGGTTTGTCCTTGTTGAACTGCCGCGTAAGGTTGTACCGAGAGCGCGATGGGAATGTTCTAATTAGCCGGTAGAGCTCCAACCTTCTTCAGCGACCATTGTGCCACAATACCTGCGAATAGGTGCTAGCATTCTCACAATTAGCAGCGTTATGGCCCTCCCCTTCCCCCACCCACCCATGCAGCTTCTCGAGTTCGTCGTCCGAATCCTCTTCGGCGAGGCCAACAATGTCCCAATCTCCATCCCAGCTTTCATCGTCATCCTTCTGCTCGTCTTCTTGTTCTTAACAAAGATCTGGATACTCGTCCAAGTTTAGGCCTGTGCACTGGTCAGCTCCTTCTGTCATCAAGTTTGGGTCTGCGTCTACAACACAACAGATCTCCCCATGCGTAGCATCGTCCCCATCTTCGTCATTCCCACCTTGGTCATCTACAGACATCCACACAATACAATAAAATATGTTAGAACTTATGCTGAATATGACCTTCAGCAAACACCGTTATGTTCGACAAAGTCAACATAACGTACCTCATCACCATCGTCGCTATCGCCTTGCAGGACACTATGGCGACGCTTTCTTGATGATGCTTGGGTGATCGTTTCCGCTTCACGATGCTTGATGGTGGAGCAACCCGTGTAGATACAGGTGACCAAACAGGTCTCCCTGTCTCCTCGACACTTTCATGCGATGTCACAATACTAACAACAACGTCAGTCACAACTATATCGGCTGTTAGATGCTGCAGACGACGGCGAAGACGCTGGTGTAGCTGGTGGGTTTTCTGCCATCGCTGTCACTCCGGCTACCCCCCCCCCTCGACGCCGGCGTTGTCTTTGGAGTCGTGATCTTCTTGGCTGACGCATTCTTCTTGCCCGCAGTCACCGCCTTCTTTTTGACCGCAGCCGCAGCCTTCTGCTTGTCTGACACTGGCATCAGCTGACCCATCGGTACTCCTGCGCTCTCCTCCGCCTCCTTTTGCTCCGTCCGACAAGTCTCAACGTAGCGCATCAAAGCAATGACGACGCGCTTCTGTTGTTAGCTCGGCCCGCGGTGTTTCCCGACCTGCCCAACCATCCTTCTCCTCACCTCTCTTTTTCGTAAATGATGAGAGTTGGTGGTTGTCGGCCATCAGTTGAGTGATGGATGCGTAGATCGTTTCTCTGTACCCTACAACCGCACCAAGACCTAAACCTGTGCATGTGGCTCCTATGCACGCTAAAATATCTTGATTTGAGTATACCGCCAACTGACTTGTGGCTCAATACAAATATCAAGTATAAATGTCCCTTATGTTGGCCCTCCAACAAAACATAGAAGCTGCGGGAAAACTGAGTTAGGGTATACACCTCCTATGGAGTACGGTACAACATATGGGAACTAAGGGGTTAAGAGGCTTGGTAATGAAGCTTTTAGGCAGTCGTAATAATACAGTGTGCGCCAAATCATAAGAACCCCGTTTTGGGGGCACATTTCCCCCTAAATATCGGCTTGTAAGACGAGTTAGGATCTCTGCTTTAGAAATATAGTGTTTATTAAGCGTACAAAGGCGTCACTTGTGCTAACAACCTTGCTTTCGAAGTCTGATAAAGGTGTTGAGGTCTTGGAAGCGAGGCTTGGGCTGAGCGGAGGGAGT
>LGSN01000512.1:0-26325 GCA_001314375.1 Phytophthora podocarpi | reverse complement strand
CAAAATTGAAAGTGGTTAGAGCAGCAAGACCTCCGTCTAGCGCGCTGGAACTGCAACTCATTGCAGTTAAGACACAAACTTAGTGCAACATCCGTACAACATTCGTTTTCTATACAAATTATTATACTTTTGATGGGTGGCTCGAGGGGGGCGGTCATTTTTTACGCACCTTGTTTTGGTATTAGGATGAATAAGATCATAATAAACGATTTGCGTTAATTTCAAGTTCCATGATATTGCGCGCGTTAACAGCTTTCGTCTCGTTCAAGTTTCGCGCCAAACGGATTCCTACTGCCGGCGGGAGCTCCAAAAGTATCCGTCAGGAATGGGGGGGGGGGGCGGTCATTTCCTACACCCGCTGTATATTACTGTTAGGCAGGCTTTAGTTTGGCGCCTGGCAACACCTTGACTAGATCGCTGTGCACGGTTAAATATCCAGCGCCCTCTGACTCTACTCGATGCCATACTTTCGCTGTACATCGTCGTCTGGATGCTCAGTAACGATCTCCGAGCGCTGCTTGCTCCAGACCAGTCGCGGTGGGATCCCCATACTGTCAAAAAGGTGTGCGTTAGGCACACGACTTGCCAGTCGACGGAAATTGCGCGTGATCAACGACGAAGCCGTGTCAATAACGGGTCGGGGAACGTCACGCCCATAGCCGCTGCTGCGCTTGTCCACCCGCTTATAAGCCTCCGTTATCGGGATGTCCAGACATATTACATGAACGTCAAACCCCGCCGCCTTCACTTGGTCAATGGTGCGGGCATAACTAGTGAAACTCTTGCCGCTCCCGTGAAGAATAATGTTCTTGCGCGACATGATGGCACCGTGAAGATTCTTCGTGAGAATAAAGCGCGCTTCGTCGCGGCATAGCTGGTATCGCGTCTGTGGCCCCGGCAACAGCTTGACATGGGGCTTCGATCTGATCTCAGCAGCTTGCGGGTCCGTCACGCTGCGGCTTTCCGGGTCGTTGCCCAGCCCCACGTTAAGCATTGCGTGGTAGAACTCCGGAAGAAGCGCGATGACATCGTCGACGTCAAAGTTTACAAAATCGTGAAGCGTGAGCTGCCCCATGAGGTCTAGATGGCTCAGCATTGTAGACTTGCCTGACCCGGGAATGCCCAGCAGAAGCACGAATTTGGGGATGGTTAAGTCCTGGGGCGCAGAGGAGTACAGCTGCTGTGCGATGCGAGCATGCAATCGCAACCGCATTGGTGAGAAATAGCCCTGGTCATTCGTGTGTAGCTGGAATGTGGACGTAGGCGGCAGGGGCGTCATGACGTCGGCATCCAGTGGGTCTGCCTCGGAGCTCATCACGCCCGGGTCCGCGTTCTTGTTCAGTTGCCGAAACACGGACGCGGTGCCTTCACTCACGTGAGCACTACCGCCTTGAATCTCACTTTCTGTCTTTGCGGGGTCCGCAGTAGTCGCTTCGTTATCTGTCGGTACTACGAGCAAGTTCTCCACTTCAGAGGCGACCTTGCGCCGAAACGAGTAGGCGCTCTCTGGATCCAGCGTCGAGTGCGACGTGTCCAGGAAGACCGGGCCACACGTCTGCGTCTCCAGGATCTGGAACCCTTCCTCCGTGAGTGCGCCCATGAACTTGGTCAAGTTGTCCGGCTCGTCAGCCATCGTCAGGAACTGTGTCGCGGGGGCAGCACTGCTGTGGGAGAACGGGATGCCGTCCTCCTCGTTGAAGTCTTCGTCGTCCATGGCCACCAGCGGGTCGTCGCTCGCTGCGTCCTGCTCGTCGTGTGGGACGATCAGCTCGGCATCGAACTCGTGCAGCACCCGCAGTAATTGGCGCTGGCGACGCGGGTCTCGTCGGATCTGCAGCAGCAGCTGCGAGCGCAGCAGGAGCTGCTCGTTGGCCACGCAGAAGTTGACGGTCGTGAGGTGGAAGAAGGTGACGGCCACGAGCGCGCGCAGCCGCCGCTTGAGCGCCGGCAGCTCCCGGTCCCGCAGGAAGCACGAGATGGTGACGCGCGAGAGCTCCGGCACGACAGTGGAGCGCACGCAGAGGCCCGTGATGTTCTGGTCCGCGTAGCCGAACACGTCCGCGATCTGCGCCAGCGTCCCTGCATCAGCAGCAATAGATTGCAATAGATTGCAGTCTAGTGAGTTGAAGTGTACTAATGTATACAGCGTGGTATACGGTTTTAGATACCTGGTCGGTTGACGACCAGCGCCGAGATGATGCGCTCTTGGAGGTCGTCCTTCTTCGCCTTGGGGGGATCTTTGGGGGATACAGGGAACTTGGAAGGCGATGACGACGACAGGCAGCGCAGAGATCCGTCGCGGGCCAAGGCGCACACGGAGGGGGCGAGCCGCCGCCGCAACATCCTGTCGGCGGCAGTGATGCCTCAACGTTGAATCTTGTGTGTGGACACAAATAAAAGTATCGGTTTGGAGAGGGTTCGGTGCGGATCGTCTGACAAACCCGAGTCAATTCTGCAAATAGATTCAGAGAGCAGCTTTTTCCGTCGCAAGTGTATATCGCAAGTCGCCGTATCGAACTACAGTTTAAGATATCTTCATGTAATAGTGTCAGCTCAACGCCTCGAAGCCGGAGTTTGCTGAGCTGCTCGCCAGCAATCTCGTTGGAGCGAGTGCACTTTGTGTAGCGTCGTTCCGAACCGCGCGACATGCCGCCAAAAAGACTTGGCGCCATTTCACGAAATAGGCCCCAGTAGTGTGGTAGGCGGGACGTGTGTCCCTTTGAGTGAAAATGGGCATTGTGAAACCTCAAGCTTCATCCTTTGTGTAGGCAAAACGGGCATTTGGATTTCATGAGTCGGAGATTGCGGTCGCAACTTCGTCCTCTGTAGCATGCGCAGTGGAAACACCTGCATAGCGCTTCAAACGTACGCTGGTTGTTGAAAAACGCAGTTTGGACTTATTCTCTTTACGCTACATGTAGTTGAAATCCAACCAACACGACAAACCACCGCGACCGAGTTGAGCTGTCGTTGCTGGCACATTTCGTTTGCACGACACATAAGTTTCTCATTGACGTCAACGACTAGTCGACGCGAAAGTGATCGCTTGCAACCTGAAGCGGTGAAATACCTTCAGTCTATAAGGACGATGTCATCTTGTCGATGTGATCACTTTTATATTGTCAATTCGTACATTCGGAGTTGCTAGGGCCAGCGTGTTCGAGGTCTCAGGTTTGGCCGGCCTAAGGACGCAGTGTGGCAGTCACAATACGTCCATTACAGTGTGAGCTTTTTTGGTCTGGCATTTGGCGCTTGGGTCAACAACCATCCCTAGCATTAAATTGGTCACTTCTAGGTCCGAATTGGGTCTTCTGTCGCAATCCGTCGTACTTAGCGTGTTTTTTCTGGCTTTCTTTTTGTGCTTGCTCAGGCCGAAGACTGTGGAAGTGACGGGGGGAAGCTCAGGAGGAAGGAAGCGTAAAGCGGAGGAAGAAGGAGTGCGAAGGCTGCATCAAGGAGAGAGAGAGAGAGAGAGAGAGAGAGAGAAGGAGACAGAGGCAAGAGCAGCAGGCGTCGGCCATGAATCCCGACCTCATGACGGTGCTGAGCATGCGCCAGAAGGAGATGTCCTACCACCAACTGGCGCTCGACGGCCGCCTCTCGGCCTCCAGCAGCGTCTTGGGCGCCCACTCGCCGCTGCAGTCGCCGCTCAACACGCCGTCGCCGCACTCCCCGGACTCGGTGCGCCAGCTGCCGCTTGCACTGGGTCTGCAGCCGACGGCCTTCGAGCAGTTCGGCTTCACGTGGCGCTGGATCGTCGAGGCTGCGGCTCATTTCGCGCTCCAGCGACAGACCGCGCACTTCGCCAACCAGTACGCGCAGGTTTTGCTGCGTCGTCGCGCCGCCGCCTCGCAGAGCAACTACGCGGCCGCCTACGGGGACGACGCGCGCCACACGCAGAGGCAGCTGAGGGTGCTGGGGCTCGCCTGCGTCTTCATGGCGGCCAAGATCGAGGAGGTCCACCCGCCCAAGGCGGCCGAGCTCGTTGCCTTCTTGGCCGAACGGGGCGGCATCCAACTGGCGGCGGAGGACCTCGCTCGTCTTGAGGTGGATTACGTTGTGGTAGGTAGTGAGAGAAAGAGAGAGGAGATGGCCACCTGATGGCAGACAGATGGCTGACGGATATTTTGTATCTGTGTATTCCTTCGTTGACGATTGCCAGGAGCTGCAGTGGAACTTACACCCCACGACGCCCTACGCGTGGCTGCTGTTCATGGTGGCGGGCGGCTCGGCCGACCAACGCCCGCTGGACACCATGGGCGACTTTGTCAACCCGGCGCGCAACCCGTCGGGCACGAAGGAGCTGTTCGTGAACGCTATTCGCTTGGTGGACATTGCGCTGCTCGACTACCAGGCCATCGAGTATTGGCCCAGTGTGCTGGCCGGAGCGGCGCTGCTGCTCGTGGACCCGGCACTGGACTTCATGTTCGTGGCGCAGTTCCTGCAGCTGGACCCCAACGTGCTCTGGGAGTGCAAGTCGTGGCTCTACGCAATGGCCTACGGGGTGTGCGATCTGGAGGCCGCGAGCACGCAGGCTAAGGACCGCTGGGTCAAGGTGCCTGCGGAGGAGCTGCTGTTCATCCAATCGCAGGTTGTGGTGCCTAGCCACTTGGCATGCGGTCTTTTGCGCCCGGATAATGTGGTGGATCTGTATTCCACTGGCATGAACACTCCGCTCGGAAAGGACTACTGTTTGGGGACGTGTCCGTCGCCGTGCTCTCCTAGCAACAACTATGCTGTGGTGGCACCGCCACCAACGTGCATGTGCAACGGCAGCTACCATACGTGCGGTGGAGAAGAGACGCCGGGCCCGCACGTTTACCACTTCAAGTATGGCTGGCAAGGTATTGAAACGGGACTCATGGTGGAGCCGAACATTGGGAACCAACAAGACCAGCGCATGCAGTACCCATAAGCGGCACTAGCTGGAACAACGGTGGGGGGGTGACAAAGAAGAAAATAGTGGAAAGAGGATGGATGGGGGGACGCAAGAAAAGTGAAGTGGAAAGAGCAAGAGCAAGGCTCGTGATCTTGATTGGAACAAGGGGGCGAGCAAGCTGGTGACCCGCATGGCTCACTCGCTAGCTCGCTGCCGTATTTTCCTGAGGAAAAGAGAGTGGAAGATAACACAAAAATCAAAACAGACTCGGCAAGGCCTTACACGAGGAATCAACCGGCCAAAGGCCTTGGGCACGACAACAGACAACTCAAAACATGAGAAAAACAATGGCAACCGACTGGGGAGGGGTGAAGACCTTGGAATCGATCTGCGGAATCTTCTCTCGCTTGATCGGCTGGAAGCACGTTGTTTGATAAAGCAACTCAACAATTTTACACTGCACAACGAAGACGGCAATGACAATGGCTTCAAGCCAAGCGTGAAATGGCTTCTTGCTACGCTTTCGAGATGCACGCTTCAGTCTCTTCGTCTATATGATGAGCCTTTCACAGAACCACGATAAGCACCACACACTCGCTCTCGAGTGAGCGAACTCAATGATGGTGTCAGGGTATATTGGTGGAGGTGACAAGAAAGGAAAGCATGTGCCTACAGGTACTACCGTGCACAGCATTTTATTCACACTTGAGTCTTCGTTGTGTGTGTGTGTGTTTTTTTTTTCTCGTTTTCTGTTGGGAGTGGATGAAGACGCTGGTTGCTTTCGCCTCGCCTCCAAATACTATTAAATGGTCTCAACAAAGCATAGTACTACGCAGTGTGTTTTTCATCTTCGCTCTAAGCCAGCCTAAGCGTTGATAGCTGGTGGTTGGAAAGCCGCAGATATTTGCAGCTTCGCCTGCTTCTTCGCCCAGAAGCCCGCTCTTTTGCTCGATGCAGCACCTCCAGCTGGTACCAATACACCGGTCCACGCAGCAGCGTTCAGCTTCATCTGCGCCCGACGTGCGCGTTCAGCCTCCTCTTCTGCGGCGCGGCGCTCGCGTTCTTCGCGCAGACGCACTGCCTCGGCCATCTCCAACTTCTGTAGCTTGCGACGACTCCGGATCTCAGCCTCACGCAATGCGTCATCCGTGGCTGCGACAGCAGTACGACGCCTCTTCTCCGTGCGTGCCATTTCCTCTTCGCGTCGAGCACGCTTCCGCCGTTTTTCTTCGGCCTTACGCTCTTGTTTGTTCATGCGTTCCATGTTGGGCCTGCTTGGCATGAGTTGCAATTTCACCCGGGTTGCTGTCACATCAGAAGCACCAGCATCCTCGCGCGAGCCATTTCTACCACCGACAACTATCGTTCCGACGACAGAAGTTGCAGTGGCGACAGGAGCTGTAGAAGCTGCGCTCTTGCTGGGAGTTGCGGCGCTAGCTGCAGGACCAGCAGACACAGTTGCAGCACCTTCCTCTGCTCGGTGTTTGCTGCTTTTGTGATGATGCTTGTGGTGGTGCTTGTGTCCAGATTCCCCGTCGACAGACGAGTGATGGTGGTGCTTGTGAACTTTTTTCTCGCGCTCGCCGCTGACCTCAGAGGTATCGCTCCGCTTCCGCTTTGACTCATTCATGCGTTCCTTACGCAATAACTCGCGACGGCGAGTCTTCTCAGTCACCTCCAGCGTCACATCTCCCCACAGGTCGTCCACTACAGCCAGCATGTGCACTGCTGCTGAATACACGCTCCACCCCTCACGGTCCTTGTCGGCACGGTTGTAGGTCATTGCATTCTCGAATGTCAACCGCACGTCTCGAATAAATTCGCCGTGTACCTTGTACTGGAACTCGTTCAGCTTTTCCGCTATGGTTGACAAATCCATAGGTGTCTTGATAATATCGAAGTAGTCCGGCGACAGTGCTGGGAACAGCACGCGGACAGACTTACGGAAAGGCCAGCAATTCTTGTCATGCTTCTGGCTATTTAGCACCCGGAGCAGCTTTTGACACTCCTTGGCTTTGAGCTCAACTGGCACGGTATTCACAAACTCCACACGCTCACGCCTCAACTGATCGCGCTTTGCTCGACTCTGCTCCCCTGGTGTCGGATGAATCTGCAGTTCGGCGCACAACGAATCGAAGTACCACATCAAATGCGCAGACATGTCGCGCACCTGGATCGAAGCTGGGTCATCGGCACAATTAAACCTGGCAGCATTTTGAAAGATGAGGCGACCTTTACGCAGGAACTCTGCTTGGGTCAGTGCATGCGTATGCAGCTGTTCACGCAATGTACGCAGGTCCATCGGCTCCACGATCAGGTTTGTGTATTCGCCAGCGAGATGCGGGAATATCTCCAGCAGTGGGTGGTTGAAGTGTAGCTTCGACACTTGCTCAATCTTGCCTAAACGGTTCAGCACGCGGTCACAGGAAGTCTCCCAGGAAGTTAGGTCCGATTTCTTGTGTTTTTTGCTCTTTTTGCTTGATACCGAACTAGTAGCAAGGTGGGGTTCTACCAAACCTCTTTTAGAGGCGATCGCTGCCGGTGCAGTTGCAGGTACTGTAGGTTGCGTCTTGATAGTGGGAACGGCAACCCCAGCAGCAGGAGGCGCATGTGATGCCGCTGTAGTGGCAGAGACAAAACGGGGTGGAGCTGCTACCGCTGAAGAACTCCCCCGGGCAACCAATCCAATTTCCTGTGAAAAATGAACACCAACCATGCGAATTAGTCTGGATAAAGTGAACCTGTAGAGAGTGAACGTGATCCATTGCGTACCTGTGTGGCGGAGCTTGAAACCTTGCCTCGTTCCTTCTTTTCCTTCTTCTCACGTTTTTTCTCCTTGTCTTTCTTCTTCTTCTCCTTCTTTTCCTTCTTCTCTTTTTTTCTTTTCTCTTTCATCTCCTTGCGCAGTCTTTTCGCCTCCTCGGGAGTCAGCCCTGCTAGATTAGTGGCACTATCACGAGGAACCTCCTTACCTATAGCAGATGAAGAGACCGCATAGATAGAGGTGGGGGTTGTCTTCACTTGAGCCACGAGCTTCAGCGGAACTGGCAATGTTGCTGTTGCGACGACTGTGGGCTCTACCTTGAGTGTTTTTCTGCTGTAAGTTGATGTAATTTCCTTTTTCGGATCGCGAGTGGGGATAACGCTACTGGAGGTGGTCGCTGAAGAAGCCGATAACGACCTCTTGGTCGGAGAGGGGGCAGGGGATTTCTTCATTGGCTTGTGGGGCGAAGAAGATCCCAGCCCAACAATTGCAGTACGCGCTTTAGCTTCAGGAATCCGTGTCGACGCTGCTGGCTTAATCTCCGTTACAGTTAGGGAAGATGGGACTGATGAAGCCTGGGCCGAATGGGTTGGCGTTTGAGTCGGTCCATTCACCATACCGTCAAGTGGACCCAGCTTCTCATTACAAAGCTTCACGAAGTAGTTGCGCAGGTTGGTGGCCATTGCTCGGATGTCGGCACCTTCCACTGGATCACTATTGTACTTGTGACAGTTGGAAAATATTAAATGCACGTCAGCGCTGAACTCGTCGACACTGCCGTACCGATCACTTTTCAGTTTGCGCTCAATCTTGGCGAAATCCATTGGCTCCGAGACGATCGTCAGATAATCCGGGTACTTTGTAGTATCCACAGCAGTTAAAAAAGGCCCAGCCGTCTTGATCTCGATTCCACCGAACCCCTTCATCTTGTGTCCTCGCAGTTGCTTCATAATCCCCAAGCAGGTGTCCTTTTCAGGCAATCCTCCACCTGACTCACGAGACTTCGACGACTTTAAAGACTTTGACGTCTTCGACGACTTTGAAGACTTTGACGACGTCTTCTTCGTGATCTTTTCATGCTCGCTACCAGACACACTGATCACTGGTGCAGGTGATTGTTGAGTGGAGGAAGAATGCGAACCAGCAGAGACAGACTTGACCTTTGATGATGAAGAAGACGATCGTTGCTTTCCTCTAGACACTCCACTATTGCTCGATGAAGAACCGAAGAAAGCGCTTCGAGTGTGCAAAACATGTAGCAAAGTCTCCGCAGACTTGCAGTAAGTCTGTCCTTGAGGGTCTGGCTTCCAGTAGCGAATGCAGTTGTCAAAGACCAGTTGCAAGCCCGCTATAAATTCTGACACGTGCTTGAATTCGCCCAGGTGCAGCCTTGACGACACCGTGCCGATATCCATAGGTTCTTTTACCGTTTTGTAGTAGTTGTACGGAATTTGGTCGGGAGAATCATAGTACGACTCGATGGGGTATTTGAACCATTGCGCTGTTTCCTGTCCGTCCGTGCGGTGCGCAAGGATCTCGTGAATAATCTGGTGGCACTTCCATCGTTCCGGGACACCAGGCCACGAACCACCAATCTTGACAAACTGACCCTCGAACAGCTTCATGAGGGTGACTGCATGGTTCCGCATCACTTTGCTCAGGATCACATCGCTGTTGTACACCAAGCAATTCGAGAAAATCAGGCGCATGTCGTACGCAAACGCATCAATGGTGGGGTAGCTCCCACTGCGGAGTTTCTTTTGGGCCCCATACAGATGCATGCGATTCGGGACTTTGATGCGATAGTCCGGGAAATGTGTCACGTCCACTGGCTGGAGGAACGGGGCTGCCGGACTGATGTTCCCCTCCTTGTACTTGATCAGTTTCATCAGCAGCGAGAGACACGCCGTCACCTCCGAGTCTGACATTTTGGCTCCAGAAGCACCGCTCGGAGTCGGCTCTCGCTTCACCACTGAGCTGCTGCTCTGAGGGACAGCTGAAACACTTGGCGCTGGCGGGGCGGTGTCACTCCTGCGCACCAACGGTGCGTGCTCCACCACAACATCCTTAGGCACAACACTAGAAGGTACTGCAACTCCGCCGCCCTCGTGCTCGCTCCGATGTTTTGTTTTCTTGCTCGCGCCGCTACTGGAACTCGCGTGTCTGTGTTCTCTGTCCTTGTCCCTGTCCTTGCTCTTTCTCTTCAATTTCTTGGACTTTTTGTCTTTCTTGCTGTGTTTGTGCTTGTGCTTGCTGCCCTCGTCTCCTTCTTCTCGATGGTGGTGATGGTGGCTGTTGCTACTGCTGCTGTGGGTGTGGGGAAGGGAAGACGAGGAGGACGAGCCGGCGCTCTCTCGCTCGTGCTGCTTCCCGTCGCTGCCCTCGGCCCTCCGTTTTTCCTCCTTTGCCTCTCGATGCGCCGCCTTGGCCGCGTCGTCCGCCCTGAAGACGCTGTCAATCGCCTTGGCGTACGCGGTCTCGAACACACGCAGAAGATGCTGCGCCGCCGCGTAGACCGACCCCTTGACGTCCTGGTCCTGCTTGTTGTACACAAGTGCGTTGTTAAAGACCAAGCGCACGTCCCTCGCAAACTTCTCGTGCGATTTGAAGCGACAGCGCGAGGGTTTAGAGCCCAAGTTCTTCTTGATCGTGGCCAGGTCCATGGGCCTCTTGATCACCTTATCGTAGCCCGGGATGTCCACGGGCGTCATGAACACCCACGACCAGCTCTCCTGCACGCGCGCGTTCGTCAGCAGCTCCAGCAGCCGCACGCACTCGGCGTGCGCCGCCTCCGAGATCATGGCCGAGGGGAGGTGACAATCACTCTTGCTCTTGTCTTTTTCTCCTTCTCTCGCCCCTCAGCGCAAATTCCATAATAACTCGGTTGAGCGCGGCCAGAATGGCTGTTCATTGGATGAAACTTAGGTGAAATTGGGATTATTATTCAATCCGAGTACAAAACCCAATCGCCATACAACTCAACTCAATTGAACCAGTCAAGGTGAAGGGAGGATGGCGTCGGCTGGGGGCGAGCGCTTGTCGACCAGCGACTTCAAGAAGAAGCGCGAGATCGAGGAAGCACGCAAGAACGGCACGCTGCCACCCGAGCAGGATGCGGACGGCAACCTCATCAACCCGCACAACCCCGAGTACATCAGCAAGCGGCCGTGGTATCTGGGCGACTCGGGGCCGTCGCTCAAGCACCAGACGCTGCAGCACCAGGCGCATCTGCTGTCCATCCACGAGGCGGACGAACTCTACGTCAAGGGCAGGAAGCAGCACGCGGCGGTGGCGGCGACCGCCGGCAGACAGCGTAAGTGGCGAAAGGGCGCGTGCAAGAACTGCGGCGCCATGAACCACAAGACCAACGAGTGCGTCGAGCGGCCGCGCAAAGTGGGCGCCTGGAAGACCAACGAGAATCTCAGGAACGACGAAGTGGTGGTGGACGTGCGCTCCGAGAAGTTCGGCAAACTCGCGTTCGACGCCAAGCGCGACCAGTGGCTGGGCTACGACCCCAAGGAGCACGCCAAGACCGTCGAGCGGTATGAGAAGGTGGACACGGCTCGCAAGCAGCTGCGCGCTGACGAGATCAACAAGAAACTGAAGGAGTCGGCGGACAAGAAGAAGAAGGAGAAGAAGACGCGGGCGAAAGCGAAGGACAAGGTGGACGGCAAGGACACGGCGTCCAACTCTGGCTCCGATTCGGACTCGGACTACGAGTCAGACATGGAGTCGGAAGACGAAGAATTCCGTGATCACGATGAAGGACCCATGTTCACAGAGCGCGTGGCCCGTCAGGGAGGCGTCGGTGGTGCTCAGATGAAGACAACAGTGCGAAATCTACGTATCCGAGAAGACACAGCCAAGTACCTTCGCAACTTGAACCCGAACTCGGCCTACTACGACCCAAAGACGCGATCCATGCGCGATAATCCCAACCCAGAGCTGAACCCAGAGGACACCACGTTCGTTGGTGACAACATAGCGCGATTCACGGGCGACACACAGAAATTAGCGTCGGCGCAGCTCTTTGCATGGGAGGCTTACTCCAAGGGCACGGACATTCACTCGCTTGCGAACCCCTCACAGGCTGAGTTCCTTAAGAAGCAGTACGAGGAGAGGAAGGCTGCGCTGGAGAAGGAGAAGAGCCGCAAGATTCTAGACAAATACGGTGGCCAGGAGCACCTGGAAGCACCGCCCAAGGAACTTTTGTTGGCGCAGAGTGAGCACTATGTCGAGTACTCGCGCGACGGCCGTGTCGTCAAGGGTCGCGAACGAGCGCCTGTGCGCTCCAAGTACATCGAGGATGCTTTCGAGAACAACCACACCAGCATCTGGGGCTCGTGGTTTGATCGCAGTGAAATGGCGTGGGGATATGCCTGCTGTCACTCGAAGGTCCGCAAGTCGTACTGCACGGGCGACGATGGAAAGAAGGCGCTTGATGAGTCGAAATTGACCAACACGGAGCGACCCGCGCTGAAGGTGCCTGAGAAGCTCGAGCCCGGGCAGACCGATGGGGCTGCCGCCGCTCAGGCAGGTGGTGTCATCAGCAAGCGCAGCGAGATGTATGGCGAGAATATTGCTCCTGAGCTAGATGAAAAGAAGCTCAAGAAGGCTATCAAGAAGGCTTCCAAAGAGAAGAAGAAGCAGGCGGAGAAGGACGACAAGAAGCGCAAGTACAACTCCATGGGCAATTACGAGGTGAACGCAGAGGAAATGGAGGCCTACAAAGTACTCAAATCACGCGGTGACGACCCCATGGCGAAAGTTCTTGGCAACGACGTGCTGCTTGAAGAAGATGAAGGCAAAGAGAAACGGGCAAAGCGCTAATACTTTGCATTATACACGCAACTTTTTCGGCATGATGACCACGTTGCGCGGATGCGACAACCCATCAATAGTGGCAGCCTCAGAACAGACACAATCCTCTAAGGGAAGAGCTGGTCCAGGATCTGGATGGTCTCCTCCGGGTTCTTGACCGAGTGGCCGATGGTGCGCTCGCTCGTGTAGATCTCGTAGTCGTTCCCACCCTGTATACGCCAGTTAGGATTAGTCGGGTACTACAGTAGACAATAGCAATCGCAAAAGAATCAAATGACTGCAAGCTCACCTTGTCGGTCTTGTCACCAAAGAAGTGAATCTCGTCGTAGTCCTTGGCATCCAGGTAACGGAGGCAGAAGGTCTTGTCCCAGCCCTGTAAGGCACGAAGCAATGCACCGCGTCAGTCTCCTTGGTAAGGCAGGCGTGTGGCACCGTCACAGTGATTCTTACCGTCGGGAACACGTCGAAGGAAATCTATAGAGAAATAATCACACGGAGATAATGAATCAGTCCAAGCGACGTACCAGCAACTACGCGCGGTCACAACCAAAGCCTGCCGTACCTGTCCGCCAATGGAGAAGGTCAGGTTGTAGTCGGGGAACTCGGCACGGAGCTTCCTCACAAAAGTCTCCCGGATCTTGTGGATGTGGTCGTACTTCTCGAACTCGTCGCGCTCCTCCTGCGAGCAGTTGCGGCCGATGGGCGACACGTTGATCATGCCCATGCGGAACTCCACGAACGTCCCGCGCTTCACGGGGATGTCCAGGTCCGCGATGTAGCGCAGGCAGAAGTTGACCAGGCGGTTGATCTGCGGGTTGGTGTACTGGCTCTTGAGGTTCTGAAAACGCGAGATGTCAGTCCACGAGTCTCAATTATAGGAGGAGGAGTCCACTCACCGTCTCGCCCACGAGTTTCCCCTCGTGGTAGGCCACCAGTCCGTTCTCCGAGAAGCTGTAGTCGAAGTTGACGATCACTGCAGCGCGGCATCCATAAGTCAGTCCTCAGAATGTATGTATCTATATGTATCTAGTCAGTCCTGTGACTGTGACACACCGTCGTCGCCGAGCTGCTCCTTCTGCTTCACCAGGTCCGAGCCGCCCACGACGCCGATAGTGATGCTCTCGCGCAGCTTTTTGAGGCGTTCCAGCATCGCGGGCGTCGCGGTCTTGCGGGCGACCGTGAGCGTGCCATCCACGTCGAAGAGGGCGATGGTGCGGGGGTTCTTGGGGGCCATCGGAGCTGCTACGTTTGAAAGTGGCGAATGTCCACGTGTTCTGCAAGGATCGCTATTATGTTTGGTAGTGTATGTGGTGCACACATATGCATTATGATAGGTTCGTCCAAGCGTCGCGTCGCAAGTTGAAGTGACATGTTGCCATTCCCCAACAGGAGCACCCCAATGAAGCCTTCCTTCTCACCTGCACGCGTGACAATCGACGGAGGCAGCGGCCAGCCGCGCTTCGACGACGACGGAGACGTGGTGCTGCGTGCGCTGTCGCTCTCGCCCGGCGTCAGCAGACGACGCCCCCTTGACGCCAGGAGGAGGGGGAATCAGATGGCGTCGTCTTCAGAACTGCAGCTGCTACTCCAGGGCGTCGTCCACGCTGTACTGGCAGGTGTCGTCGTCTCGATCGGTACGGTGTTTGCTATCTGAGTCTGGTAATGAGTATTGGAGTCTTGAGCTACTGACGCTTGATGCTCCGCTGCTGCAGTGCTGTGCCCAGTCATGACTGGCTTCGCTGCCATGATCTTCAGTCACCCAGACTTCGCAGACGCCCTCCCCATGCTCACCAAGCTCGTGTTCGCGTCCAGTGTGGTGCACCAACTCGTGATCACGAGTCTCTCTCCTCTTCCCTTCGCCATCGGACAAGTGCAAGACACTGGGATGATCTTCCTGGCCAGCATGGCCTCGTCCATTATGACGGAGCTGGGTCCTGCTGTGCCACTCGCGGAGCGGATCGCGACTGTTCTGGTTCATCTGAGTATTAGCACGATGCTGGTGGGTGTGGGGCTAATTCTCACGGGCAAAGCGCGTCTGGCTTCGCTCGTACAGTACCTTCCAACGCCAGTTATTGGCGGGTACTTGGCCTACGTTGGCTTCTTTATGGTAAAAGGCGGGATTTCACTTACAACTGGCGTGGGTCTTGCATCCGCTCATGGCTGGGGTGTGCTTATGAGCTCGTCTCATAACTTGATGCTGCTGGCTCCAGGCTTGGTTGGTGGAGTCTTGTTGTCAGTACTGACCTCACGCTTTCAGCACTTCGCTGTATTCCCCAGTTGCATTTTGGTGCTACCTGCAAGCTTTTTCTTTGTGGTGTGGATCTCGAATTACACCCTAGACGATGCACGCTCCGCAGGGTTTCTCGAAGACAAAGGCACGAGTGTCCCGGTGATGGACGTGTACTCGCTGTTTGATTTCTACCATATCCACTGGAGTGCTATGCCTGGGCAGCTCCCAACAATGCTGAGTATGTTCGTGATGATTGCATTTGCCTCGTCTCTGGATATAGCCTCAATTTGTATGGGAACCACCAGCAATATGAACTACAATGCTCAGCTGCAGACAGTTGGCATGTCCAACCTTGTAAGTGGGCTCACCGGCGGCTACACCGGCTCGTATATCTTCAGCCAGACTTTGTTTACTTCACGCTTTCGCCCCAGTGCAGCAGCTGAGTCACGTTTTCCAGGGATAACGCGGTTAGTTGGAGTTACTCTCGCGGTCTGTGAGTTGGCTATTGTTGTGACTCCCATTTCGTTAATGGCAATCGTGCCAAAATTCCTGTTTGGGGCTGTCATGATATTTATTGGTATCGACTTGCTCAAGACCTGGCTAGTGGGCGTTTTTCACAAGCTCCTCTTTGCAGAATACTTGACTGTGGTCAGTACCTTTTGTTGTCTAAACATCTTCGGGGTTCAGTTGGGATTGGCCACGGGCATTGCGCTGGCAGCAACAAGCTTCCTTGTGGAATACGCCAAGGCTCAAGACGTTCGAATCGTGCACAAGACCAGCAACGTTATCCGCAACGCCGATCAGCATGCGTTGCTTTATGGTGCGAAATCACTAGCCACGGACACTGAAAGTAGCAGCTCGCGACAGCAGGATGCAATCGTCACAATTGAGCTGCAGGGCCATTTATTCTTCGGATCGGCCACGCGCATTCAAAACTGCGTCAGAAGTGCAGTTTACGTTCGCCCGCCACTGGGTGAAGATAGAGACGATTGTGCTAGAACTGCTGATGATGGACAAACTTCAGGAGTGAACAGGCAATCAGAGAAGCTTCCACTTCTCGCTAACAAGCAGGAAAGGCAAGTGACATACACAGATGAAACTCACATCATGGTGCAGTCTTCCCTAGTGAATCTCCATGGGCAGCAGTGTGTTGACCGCGACCGCCGACCTACGCGGTTTGTTGTTCTGGATTTTTCCCAAGTAAGCGGGATGGATGCTACTGCAGCGCGTTCGTGCTTCTTGGCGCTTAAGCTTTCATTCAGCCTAGGTAAGGTTTGCGCAGTCTACTGCGGCATGAGACCCAGTGTCGAGTTTCTCCTGCGGGCCAATGATGTGATTCCCACTCCCTCGGCTCAGGAGGAGGGTTTTTCTTACGGCGAGATTACCGGTAAACAAAGGGAGTGCCATGTCACGTCCGATTTAGACTTAGCTCTGGATTGGTGCGAGCAGCAGCTTATCCTCTCAGCGGCAAAGCAACGATCCATTCGTTCAGGACAGCACTTGGTGTTCTCGCCGCTGAGTTCTCCCGCTCTACCACTTCCACAAGTATTTGCTGCATATTTGTCCGACACTCGAAGGGTCAACCCAGCAATTTTTCACTTGGAAGAGCTGTCTGAGCGGTTTACTGTGAGTGAATGGGATGCACAAAGGCATCTTTTCCGCGTTGGTGAGAGTTCCAACGTGTGGTACGTGCTGCTGCGAGGAACAGTCGAACTGATGACAATTCCAACTGAGGTAACACTGCTGTCCGACTCGCCAAAGTCAGAGTATGCCGAACCCATCCGGTTGCAGGACTCGTCAAATTCAACACGCATGGACGAGAACCAGCATGCCACACAGATGGAGCTCGTGGGGCGTGTTCGACCAGGTTGCATCTTCGGCGACATGGATTTCATGCTGGAGCAACCACGGGTATTGGACGCGGCATCCACAGCACCAGACACGCTCACTGCTTCGTTCACGCGGGAGGAGATGGCTGAGTTGCGTAAAAGCCGACCCGAGTTGGCTTTACTACTTCATGAGATTCTGTTAAGAGCCTCGTACATGACTTTGGCAGAGAAAATTCATTCTCTCGCAATCTGAAAACCTTTACTTGTTTTTTACTTGCGGTGGCGACGGCGGTGAAGTATTTCGAGTACCTTCGGGGACATGGAGACAGGTTGGTGAGTAAAGGACATGAGAATCAGGAAATGATAAGCAAACGATTCAGATAACTGGTGGAATAGGAAACTTACCCCATCGGAACCCATAGTGTCTTCAACCTGGTTTTTGATATCTGGATGCATTAACGCCGACTTCAGCACACTACGTACGTGCTCTTCGACATCCTTTACTCGTTCATCGTTCAGTCTTTTCTGGTGGTCGAGGCTGTTTTTATCGGAAACAAGACGCGAACCAAGTCGACTTGGTTGCGGGTGAGATAATCGACAACGAGGCCGATGTTCTGTGGACTCTAAGCAAGGCGCAGCTGACGCAGGTCTCGAGCGCACGGGCAGTTGCATCAACGCTTGTAGCTTGGGCTTTTGCGCGATCGGTTGTGGGATACCGTAAACAGTCAAAGGCTTTCGGTCGATTGGTTGGCGGTGCTGCACTCCTAGGAGCTCCTGTTGCGGTTCCTGAGAGTCCCATGCGACTTGAGTCGCTCTCAACTGCCGATAGCGCGATGTGAGCTCAGCCAGCAGGAGATCCTTTTCTTGTTGTGCCAACTCAGCTCGCACAAGCGAAACGCGCTGTGATTCTGCTCGATTGGCTGCAACCTCCAGCTTACATTCGAGGGCCTGAACTTGAATCTTAAGTGCATCTAACCGTGCGTGAAGTTCATCCAAATCCGTTTCAGACCATGCACCCACGCAAATGCTGAGTTGATCGTAGGCAGATTTCACCAGCCGCCTCAGACGAGTGAAGTCGCTTTCGAGACTACTGATACAAGGAGCGCTTTGACACGTACGTTGCGATCGATCCTGCTTGTCTTTTGCCTCCGCAGCGCATAAACGTTCGAGCTGCTCAAGTACGCGTCCTCTCTCGTGACTCACCCGTAAATTCAGTTGTTCACCAAAGCGTCTTTCAAATTCATACCGCAGACGGACCTCAAGCTCCGTCTGCGTCTCCGTTGAGCCTACAAAACCGATTGGCGCTATCCCGTCGCTTGCTTCTAGGCGGTGAAATGATTCCACGATGCGTTCCAAACTCATGTTATCACCTTGGCTAGCTTCCTGAGTTGTCGATTTTTGTTTCTCTTGAGTCTCTCTCCACTTGGCCACTGCAAGCTCAAACTCATGCCACCGTACTTCGATATCCACGACACGGTGCAACCGACTAGTCAACGCCGCTACTTGATCGCGAGTAGCATCTTCTAGTCTCTGCGAATCAGCAAGCAAGCGCTCCCGACCCTGCGCTAGCGCTTGCAATGTGTCAAACTTCTCCTGCCAGCGGACAATTTCATCTGCAGCTTCAACAAGTTTGCTTCCGCCATCAATGAGCGCTGAACGGGCCTCTCCGAGAAATTTCGTAGCTTTCGTTTTCTCATTTTTAGCTTGTGCAAGAGCGAGCTGCAGCTCGCGCTGCCGCAGTTTATCATTGTCCCGAGCGCTTTCGAGTTCACTCACACGATTTTTCAGATTTCCCACCGTTTGCGTAGCCGCACTCAACGATTGGCGAAGTGCAGGCACAAGCAGCAACTCATTTGCCGTCGCCGGAAGTGATTCTAGGCCCTGAATAATGCTGTTCTTCCCGTTCTTGTCCTGATTCGCGCTCTCGGGACCAGCATTCCTGCGCTCACTCTGTGCGAGACTTGAGCTCCTCCTTTTCAGACGTGACGTGGATCGTACCAGAGTATTTCGCAACTGCTCGAGCTCAGTGCGCGATGTTCGAAGAGCCTCAAGTAGCTGCGAGTTGAGGGTTTCAAGCGACTCGTTAGACGACCGTATATCGCTTAGCAACGCTTGCAGATGGCTTTCTCGCGCACTGTGCTCGGCTATGAGCTGGCTCTCGCGTTCCGCCAGCGTAGCGGCCGCCTGCCGAGCTTCTTCCAGACGTAGACACTTTTCCAGACGCGTAATCCGCTCTATTTCCTTGGCCAATGCGGTGCGCGCACGACGCAACGCCGACTCTCCTTTCTGCTCTTGCTGGTGGACGGCGTGCTGTCCATCGCGCTCTACCTTAGCCAGGGTCTGCGCGAGACTCTCGGCCACCTGTGCTGCATGTTTACTAACGTTGGCGGTCAAGGCGCTGAGTTGGTTCATGACCGTGTCCTGGAGTCGGTCGTGGAACGCGGTGACCTGCTTTCGCCATGCAAAGTCTCCACGCACGAACTGAGAGCGGTCGTCGAAATCGCTCTGCAGCGTTTGCACACTGTCGTGCACACTTTCGCTCTCTCGTTGTAGCAGCAACTCGAGCTCCGCCTTCCACGCTGCGAACGCAAAAGTTGATGCAGCGGACGAGGAAGTGGAATCATCAGCGGAGGGTTTAGAGGAATCTTGGGAGATGTCTGCATCTTCATCTGCGCGTGCTCGAGCTGGGACGGACTCAAGAACCTCGGTGATGCCATGGTCGGTGGTCATTTCTTTGTTTCAATTAAAGCAGAGTCGCCAAAAATAATAGCAAGACTCCCAGTTTTCACAAATATCCTCAGATTTATGATTCTCCCAAGGTTTTGATGGCCATTTTTACTTTCGAAAATGTACCGAATCAGATGATAGTAATTAAGGCCGTGTTCAACTTGTAGAGCCCGATCCGAAAAAGGCTGGATCAGCCTAAATAGCTCGTTCAGCCATGACACACTTAATCCAGCTATTTTCAATATTTTGTCTAGACCTGTGTCCCGAGCCCGGGTGGCTAGGCGATCAGCCAGGCAGTTCGATGTCGGGCCAAGCTCATGCTGCGGTCTTCAAACGACCGTTGCCCAGGATGGCTACATTAGGTGTGGGCCACATGGCCTAAGAAGTATCACGCCAGTTGGAAGATCCCTCCGAGGAGGAGCTCATTTGATGACCCGAGGTCTTCTTGCACATCCTCGGAGGGAGGACTCACCGCCTTGGCTCGCTGGCAGACTACACCGAAGGCGAGGCGACGTGAGCAGATGAGGACAAGAACAGACAGTGGCGCTGAGAGGTGTACCGGCGTGGTGTGCGACCACTCCGGGGACGGAAGACGCTCCCTCTGCGTTCCAGGGAGGAAGAAGGAGAGGCGTCATGCTGACAAGGTAAGGTCGGCGTGTGGCCGACGCAGATGTGTTTGAATCAGTCGTAGATTTCCCTGCAGAAACAACAACTAACGAGAAAGAGAGTTCTTTTATTTTCTTGTTGGTTACAAGTTCCTACTTCGCGTACGTCGACGCCTCGCCTGGGCAAGGTCTGTACTCTTAATTAACAGCAAAGTGATTGGTCGCTCCGCTGCAAGGGAGGGTGTGCGGCAACTGGTGGAGAAGCAAGGTAACTGCTTTGCTCGAGAAGGACCTGTCTAGTTCAAGGAGCGAAGACTCGCCGTGATGTCGGACTCACCCGATCACGGTGAGAGGGAGCGGGACGCCGAGTTCGGCGACGCCCTCAGCGAAGTGACAGGAACGGGAGTTGGTACGGTGCCCTCCCTGGGGCAGGTGAACCCCCCCCCTCCTACTGATGATCAAGCGTCGGCGACCGGAACGGAGGCGGCAAGACCAAGAGTGTCAAGCGCGCCGTTGATTGACCCAGCTCGCCTGGACCTCATGACGCAAGCAGGACTCAGCGCGATGAGGTCTGCAGTGCAGTTTGCTGTGACCAACACGGGAGGTTGAGGAGGTCAAGGTTCAGCGCTTCCAGCCCCTGTGACCGTCAACATTCCACAGAACCCAAGCGTACCAGCGACTCAAGGTTTGGGCCCAGGGCCTCTACATGGTACGCAAGGGACGGCGCCGGTCGGCGTTCCGCCGACGTCGCATGTTCCGCCAGCGAACAGTCCCTCAAGTGGAGTGGCCTCGAACCAATACGTGCCTCCGGCAAGTGGCTGGATGTGGCAGTATACGCCTGGACCTCAAGCTACTGGGACTCAGTATCCTTCTGTTCCATCGTGGCCGGGTCAGGTTCCGCCTCCGGTAAGCTTTCCGGCTACACCTAGCCAGCCCAAGCTAGTGAGAACGGCTATCCCGTCCTATGGAGGATGTACAATAGAACCTGTTTCTGGTACGCCGAGACTGGGGTACTCGATGTACTACACTACACCGACGACGCCTGCACCTCAGCCCACGTGGAATCCTACCACTAGACCCTGGCAGTACGCTATGGCAGCCTTTCCAAGTACGCCGACGACGGCGCCGACTGGAGCCGTGCCGACTGGAGTTCCAGCGCCTACGTCGACGCCTACTACTCCGGCTACATCTGACTCCGGTAGACCCACTAGGTATGGTGGGATGCCTTCTCGAGTTAAGAGCGCGGTACGCATGATTAAACCGTTCTACTCGGAGGGTGTCGCCGTGGAGAAGGCCAGGGTTTTCTGGAACGTGTTCGAGAAGGCTACGCAAGGACTGGA
This sequence comes from Phytophthora podocarpi, assembly GCA_001314375.1. Taxonomy (NCBI): domain Eukaryota; phylum Oomycota; class Peronosporomycetes; order Peronosporales; family Peronosporaceae; genus Phytophthora; species Phytophthora podocarpi. The sequence continues at coordinate 5,130 of LGSN01000512.1, read as the reverse complement.
TAACGGACTGCGTATGAGTGCGTTCCTAGAGTGTCTAAAGGGCAAGACAGGTGAAGAATGGTGGATGTACTCACAAATCAATGACTTCGAGACTCTTCGCAGACGATTCCACAATCAGTTCATCCTTCAGACGCCGCTACAGATGATATAACGCCTGAATCAACAAACCGTTCCAAGGTCATGTCGGCGGGGGTATGGGGCGACTTGGTGTCCGGCCTCTGTGACGCTGAGCCCTGCGAGGACCCGCAGATGCGCTACCAGTACTCCCTGTCTGGGCTGCGCAACAAGGAGTGGAAGGCAACCCTGAACTCGGCCATGGTGAATTCGATTCCTGAGGCTGTGGCCGTGCTACTGCACAAGAACATGCATTTGCTCGTCGAAGACGACAAGGACTTTGTAGACGACGTTGGGAAGAAACTGCCTTCGGAGAAGGCTTTGATGATGCAGATGATGCAGCAGACGCAGAATTTACTCCAGCAGGAACAGCACCAGCGTACCCAGATGCTCGTTCCTAGCAGAACGCCGATCACCGCCGCGTACGAAGTTCCGCCCGTCCAGAACCAGAGCCAGTATTCGAGTTGTCCAGGGGGGAACGCTACGCAGACGCAGAGGTAGAACGGTGGTATGCGGATGGGGCCAGACGTGTACACGCAAGAGGGCGTGTCGGTATGTGGACGCTGTCTTACATTGGGCTGCAGTCGACTCACGTGCAAGCGTAACAACTACACGTGCACGAATTGCAGAGCGAGAGACCACATTGCGCCTGAGTGCACGTACTCGCGCTCGCCGCAGAACTCGCAGTACGCTCGGAACGGTAACGGTGCTCAGTTCAGCCCGCGAGGGTCGATGCGAGGGCCTCCAGCGTGCTTCATGTGCAAGAGCACAGACCACATGTTGTCCGTGTGCCCGATGATGACGGTAATCAGTCGCCTGGTGGCTCAAGGGACTGCGACGGCTGCGCCGAGCTCGGGGCAGACTCAGTCCCAGCAACGATTGGGCAGGAGGAAGGAGAAGGAAATAGTGTTGCTCCTTCCTCTTGTCTATGGGACGACACGCAGAGGAACGCTACGGACGCCGTCATGAGTACGGTTGGAGAGTACGGGAGCGTTCCTGGGTTTGTTGGTGCAGCGTATACTGAACCAGCATGGTATTAAACGACGGATTTTGCAGAAAATGAGATGGAATCAAGTGATGAAGAAGATGACGAGCAGTTCATGGATTGGGCTGGCATAGCGCACGACAGGTATAGTGCAGAACCAGTAGTTTTAGTCCAAGATATGACAAGTTCGTGGGAAGAACTCGTGGAGAGTCGCAAGGAAGAACAGCAAATCGCTGTGGATATTATAGAGAAGAACAACAACTCGCTGAGGAAGCGAACTATGGAGTAAAACAACAACTCGCTGTGAGAGTGAACTACGAGGAAGTGAAACGAGAACCTACTAGTACGGTAGGGGTCGAACAGGAACAATTGCCTGGGACGACCGTGCCGAATGGAGTGAGAACCGTTCTTAAGGAGCGCAAGGATGAGTCCGCTGCACAGGACGGAGTCGCACAGGTCAGTATATATGTGGTGGCTAGCCTGACTGCAGAACAGGAGAGTACCGCGGGGGGGTACTACAAGATCGCGAACCAAGCGAGCCTGTTATCGGAAACGAAACCGAGCGTACCCACTTCACTAGGATCGATGAAGACTCCGAGGAGTATTTGTATGCCTTGAGGCTACTCGAACAGGGGTATTACGTGAGTCCTCCGCCGTGAAAGAGACTGTTTACGAAACATTTCAAACAACAGTGCACGACAGAAGCTGTGGAAGAGAGGACACGTCTGTGGAAGACGAGATCATTACGTCCTCTGGCGAACCGGATACTCAAGGCGAGAACGTACCCGAGGAGATCTCAGAGACTACTAGTGACGAAGTACGCAACGTTGGCGTCCCAGACGAGCAGAACGCTGACACGAAAAAGGTCAGGCCGGAACGAGTGATAAGCATAGCTGATAATGCTTCGCCGCCTGCACCTACTACGGAAGAAGCGAGGCCTTCCGAAGAAGTCACTCGTGACCCAGATCTCGGAAGCAAGAAGGGAGAACCACCACGGGGCAGGTTATTCACCCCGGATGCAGCGGGGCTGCTTGGCACATGTCAGAGGAAGACGTAGACTCAGGGAGTCTGAGACACAAGTTCTCTCAAGAAATTCTACAGTCTTTAGATAACGATCTAAAGACTCAAGGAATACCTTTCCTTCTTAAACAAGACTGATATTGATTCTTTTATCTGCGGCAAAGCCGCCTACGGTGTAAATGTCTATCACTGACTATATGGCATAGTTATGCCGAGTCAGTACCTAATGACTGGCCCAGGAGGCCTCGGTACGATGTACCCAGGTTACAGTGAGTATGTGTGCCACACTGTAACTTCCGTGTAACCCCGTTACACTCTCCCCCACTAAACTGTGGACACGACAGTTTCACGAAACGTTCGCTCGCTCCGAGTGACATCACTCCACGTCACGTGGCCGTTCCGAGGAACCTTCTGGCTCGGTGAGTCGCATTGACGAATTCTCATTGAGTGTCCTACTCGTATGCCCAGGGCTAGCCTCTCGGCTGCCGAATACCACGAGGAGCACCGTCGACGACACAGCCTGATGGCTAAGAGCAGCGAAGCTGCTGACGCCTCCAACGGTGGTCGTGGTCGCATAGACTATGCTCGTGATCATCTCTTCGATGAGTGGGAGCAGGGAAAAGTCGAACCGACTGACTTTGCAGAGTCCGAGACCGGTGGTGACTCGGATCGCCGTTCCGACACAGAGGAGCGTTCCTCGCGTCCCTCGACGCCGGAGCGGGTACTGTGTACGCCAAACCCGTTCCCTGAACGTCGAGGCGTGTCGCCAGTCCTTTCGGCTATACGTACTCCGCCACGGTGGCTCGCCCAAGACGAAGATGACCTCATGGGTTCTGGTATCATTACCAACGAACTCGGCGAGGCCCAGAGCCGTCAAGTCTCGGGCGGAGACCAGGCCACGCACGCGCAGCGCCCCGTGGCCATACCACTATTGCCACACACTCGCCGAGAGTATGATTTTGGACCGCGTGATCCTACAGAGGTGGCACGCCTCGCTGCTTCGCAGCCGTTGGGCACTTATGTCATTGGACCGGAGGCCTCGACGCCCGAAGAGATCGCCGAGCGTCGGTCGCTTCGCGACAAGTTCTTAACTCCTAAGTAGTATAATGAGCGCCTTCGGCTTCAACAAGCCCAGGCCTCGGTTCCCAGCATGCGAACCTGCCCTCTGGTCCGTCGCCCAGGCGAGACCGCCACTGAGAACGAAGCGGGCTTCGAGAATTGGGTGGAGAAGTCCCGTAAACTTTTCTCATGTATGCTCTTCGAGCTAGCTTCAGTGAAGCGGATGTTCGCCTCGAACGGCGCCTCCGCTTTGAGTACGCGAAGCTCAAGGCGAAACACAGCTTGACTGCGGCTTATCGGCCACGCCCTCATGGGACTTCTGCTCCTGCTGTTCCAGCAACTCCTCACATCAGTGGGACTGCTGCATCAGCTCAACGTCAGAGCCTGAGCTCGGCGACCGACGTGAAGGCTTCCCTGACTAGCGTCGGGAAACGGGAGGCGACCGACGTGGTCGCGAGTCCTCACTCGGCCTCAGGACGCTCTGTTTAAAAGCGGCTACAGCATCAGGACAGTTCTGCCGCAGAGGCACCTCGTACTCCCACGAGTTATGCGAGTGAGGCTCGCCACGCCACTTCACCAGATACTGGTTATGACCACGGCGCCTACGGCGAGCCAGAAGGCGTTCCAAGTGGAAGTGGAGCTGCCCGTGCTCATCGAGAAGAGCAGGCGGACGTCGATCCGCCGCTGGACTATCGCGTGGCATACCAGGCGGACTTGAGTGCTCTCTCGAGCCGTGTCCAATATCATGCTGAGAGCTTCCAGTGGGTGAGCAATTTGCTCGCCCGCTTCTCAGAAGATATCGATGCGTTGCATCGGCGGGTGGACTGGTTTGAGTCCCCATATTCGGTATCTGACCGCGTGGCCGCCCTGGAGACGTCGCTCGCTGAGCTCCGGGGTCAGGTAAACCTGTTGGTGCAGTTGCAGCAGGCGGTGCTGCCGCCTGCACGAGGCTATGCGGCTGCCTCGGCGCCAGCGCCTCCGCGTTCACCAGGGACGGGTCCCGATACGGCTTGAGCAAGCCCACGTAAAGCACTGGGTATGTACGCATCTTCTTCGGAAGGTTGAGCGTATATGCTAAGCCCTTCTTGGCCACGACCTTGAACGGTCCGACGAAGCGCGGGCGCAGCTTCGTCTTGAAGACCGCAGAAACTGTATGTGTAGGTAGGGTTTTAGCATCTAATAAACCAGTCCCACGACCTTGAACCTTTCCATATTGCCTCTTCCTTTCGCATCCGCTTGTTCCTTTTGAACATCTTGGCTCTCAGCCATTGCGTCACGCACATGTTGAAGGACATTGAGACGCGTTGACAAGAAGACCTCAACCTGCTTACGCACAGCAGAAGGGCTGACATCAGCTAGCCAGTCGGCTTCTCCTCCCCCACCAAGCCCAATACCACTGCGTGGCGGTGTGAGCGGAACACGAGGGTGGGTCAAGCCGTTGACATAGAACGGAGTGAAGCTTGTCGAGGCGTGCACCGCATTATTCAATGAAAACTCAACGAGGGGGAGCATGGCGCTCCAACGCTTTGGCGTTTCAGTGCATACACTGCGGAGGACGTCCTCAACAACGCGATTAACGCGCTCAATCTGACCGTCGGTCTGCGGATGATCCGCCGTGGACATGTCCAAGCGCGTGACTAGCACATCGAAGACGGACTTCCAGAACTTTCCCGTAAAGCGGGGGTCTCGGTCCGAGAAGAACGTCTCGGGGAGACCATGTTGGCGAAAGACACGGTCGAGAAACAGCGGAGCTGTACCCTCTCCGTCTACGGAGTCCGGCACAGCCGCCAAATGAGCCATCTTGCTCAGCCGGTCTACGAAGACCAAAATGCTCGTGTTGCCCGCCGAGTCCTTCGGCAGGCCAAACACAAAGTCCATGCTCATGGATTGCCAGCAGCCCGTAGGGACTGGCAAACTCGCCAAAGGTGCGGCCGAATGCGGCGAGGGTTTCA
>LGSN01000511.1:0-26397 GCA_001314375.1 Phytophthora podocarpi | reverse complement strand
AGACCAACCACCTAGTTTAGCGTCATTATAAGGCGGTTCAGTATTAAGGCTGTCTACAGTAGTTAGAACCTAAAAGTGTTATCAATACAGTCAGTTTAGCTCTAACCAAGAAGTTCGCAATTCGTTCGGTACCCGGTATCTTATATGACAGTAAAGGCAGGGCCTTGACTACTTAAGACAACAGAGACGCCGGGCGTCTATTGTGGCTAAGAAGCTAACGCTTCCTCTTACGCTAAGGTGCGTGTGACCCCCGTCACACAAACTGTCATTGAATGCGTGTGTCCCAAAACTCAATGACTACACAAAGGTATAGGTAATTTACGCCGTCAGTAGTATGTCGCAATAGACTGACTTCGCTCAGAATAGGCTGACTGGTCATTTTATTCTGCACTACTCATTCACAATAGGTACTAGTCCGTTGGTTCTGATCTACCCCTCACTCACAATAGTCTGACTGGTCATTTTATTCTGCACTACTACTCGCTCACAACAAGCTGACTGGTCAGTTTAATAGAAGCCAGTTCATTTTATGATTGGACGATAATTGACTGCCAGAGTCGCCCTGGTGCTCCCAGTTTCGCGTTTGCCGTTTTTCTGGCACAGTGCTCTATTGCTTTCACTTTGGCTTTGTCCAGGCAACGGTAAAAGGTGGGGGTACAGTCACCTTAGAAAGTGCGGATAGTTAACCTCAAATGCTGGAGAGATCACCCGGAATGGAGCGCGGGAGAAGCTGCAATGCGGTTTAAGGTGCTGAACTAAACACTTCTTGATTGGAAAAATAAGTACTGGAACGTGCTCGATTCGATGTCTGATGTCGGGGACCGCACGCGAGAAAGAGGAGGGGGGAGCACGCACAAAAATGCATCATATGAGTGGGCAGTTTTGGAATTTCATGATTCCTGTTTGCACGATGACGGTGTCGTACGGAAGGCGGGTGCATTCAACGATTACAGCAAGATTGATGAATTTGCTGCTCTAAATATCAGCACGCAACGGGCTTGGGTGGCGCGTTTCATGAAATGCTATGACCCAAAGAACAGATCGGGCAAGCAACAAGAAGTGGCGGGGAGTAATGTGGAGCCACAGCAGGAGATAGTGAAATCTGTCAGAGCGGAGAATAAACGCTGTGGAGAAGGCCGATATTGCGGAGGAGGATGGAAGGGGGAATTCAGAGTGGAAACTGAGGGAAAATGTGTAAAACCATTGGAAGCAGATATTCCCGTCCTAATTGTAGATGACGATGGGTCAGGCGACCTTCAGAGCAATGGCGGAGATGTTGGCGAAACAAGCAGCGGTTATAAGCTACGTTAACGTCAAAACAAGAACGTTCCGTTGCTCCAACATGTCTCTTCGATGGAGTGTACACTGCGGGTACAATCAAATAAAGTGGTGGACCCTGCTTCTGCCGCTATTTCCTTATTTGCTGAAGACTTGAAAATTTCAGAGGATGGAAACATGCTCACGAATGCTACAGTTGACTTCTGTATTGCTACATACTTTGCTTGATTATGGGACTGAAGTTGCCGCGTCAACCGTGAGGTCCGAGCTGCCTCATTGGTTGAAAATCCTGTGGATTTGCAACAATTTGGTTTGCCAGCCGATATTTTGATTATAGGATGCTAAGCGAAAATTTGGGCCAGTCGACATCAAGCTGCGTGTAGGATTATCAGGTTTTCATTGGTAGATAATGATAGAATTAGGATTTGAGATTGATAGGTTTTAGGATAGGACCTGGATACGTGTTTGCGTGTCCAGGGCACCAGGAATTGGTGGCTGCGCAACAGCAACGAGCTAGCAGCCACCGACACTAAGCTGGCAGGTCAATCAATCACTTTTTAGTATTCCATCTTCCTCCCAAGTCGTCTACTGGTGCGCGCAGCGGCATCGCAAGCTTCGGTCTCCGCATCGTCTCTATTGTGTGACGTAGTAGCACTTGCCGTGTCAAGCTTCGGTTCAAGACTAGGTTTGCTCGTGGCCACATCGTGGGATGCGAGTTTTACCTATGACTTTTAGAGCGGGCCACATCGTGGGTAGCTCTAGGTTACGAAGGTGCTGATCTTTTGAGGAGCACTCTTCGTGAGCAGTGGACTCAGCACGCCGTGTGGCAGATGGGAATTCCACAAACGGACTTTGCCTCCACCTAAATCGGATAGAGTCTACTCTCCTTAGACGTGTTGGACTCCTACTAGAAGCTGGTTCAGTACCAGGGTGTCTGCTAACGCGGAATGGTGGCGAAGTAAACTACCCGGTAGTAGTCCTTTGCCTCTCCCCCACCCTACGGAATTGGTCTATGACTCGGCACAAACCGATCCACAGTCAAAGCAGTAGTAAGCTGAGCAAACGGATGGGCCGCAACGTCGAAGCCACATTGATGTCTGGGCCAAAGCCTCCATCTCAGCCCATCGCTGCTGTGGAAACGGCCTCTTCTTTATGCCTATTGAGGCAGAGATGTTCGCTAAGCTACAGCTCGATCTGCTCCGCCAGATCAAGAAGGCTAAGCGGATCGTCTCTCGATTCCGTAATGAGACTATCTGGCTCAAAGAAGAAGAGGTTGAGACAAAGGCCGACCGCCAACTGAACCTAGTGTTCCTCAATCTTTAGAGTGTGAAGACAACATTGCTGCGAAGTTTAACCGCATTTTCCGCGCGAAGCCTCAGAGCCAGTAAACTGTAAAAACAATTTTCGAGCTTTTACTTGCCTTTTCGTTTTAAACAGCCGTTTTTGCGGATCACTCACCGAAAAGTCCATCTGTCTTATCCCTTATGCCTGTGACAAGGAGTAGGGCAGGTGAGAGTGAATCGCCTAACCCGCGGCAGTGCGAAGTGCCGCGGACGGATCAAACGTAAGCGGCTACGCCACAAGAAGCTCGCGATGAGGTGCCATCGGCTGGAGTGCCAAACCCTGCGCCCGAGTCAATGTCCATGCAGCAGTTGTTGTTGTGGATAACACAGCAGCAGCAAATGTATCAGACTCAGATGCAGACCCAGTTTCAGATGCAAACTACTCATCAAGCGAATAGTCGTTTTGAGTACCTGCTGGCTCCCCAAGGCGATAGGCGGAAGAAGGATTCTCCCATATGTGAAGGGAAATTCGGCGAAGATTTAGAACTTTAGATCTTCGCCACGGAGGAATATTATGCCAACAAACGAGGAATAATGAAGGCAGATACGTCGGAATTTGTGACTATCATACCAAGCAATTTAGGCAAGTCTGTGCTGAACAGGTATCGTGCTTTCTCGTCTGACTGTGAAGTGGCGGGAACTCCTAAAACATGGCAATTGTATAAGGCAAAGTTGCGTGAGCGCTCCCGCCCAAAATACTTTGAGTACAACCTGCGTGAGCGTTTTTATCAGTTAAAGCAGCAACGGACCATCCACGAGTAGAATCTTTGTTTCAGGATTTAATGTCTCAATCTAAATTGGAGATTTCTGACATGAAGAAACGGTTCTACTTTCAGAATGGACTTCGGGTTGATACTGCCAAAAAGGTGATAGAACTCAGTCCACGGTTTTTGCACGAAGTCATCAAGATTGCTACGAGCATTGAGTTTGCTCACTACGGAGGGCAGTCGGTGAAGTCCTATACGCCTAATCAATCCTCTGCGAAGGCAGCTACGAGTAAGAAACCTGCGGCTGGCAACCCGGGAAAGTCGACAGACCGAAATCTGCCTCCAAAGAGCGGTTCAAACGAGGTCTGACGTAAGTCAGCCACTTGCCATAATTGTGGACAAGTTGGTCACATTAAGCCACAGTGCAAGTCAAGCAAGGATATGAATCACTATGTGGGCGGAATGTTTTTCGCGATTTTGGAAGTTAAGGCTTTAGCATTCAAGGATGATGAACCGCCCGCTGATGTGTCTATCTTTGTTGACAATGGGAGTAGTTTGAACGGTGTCACCGAAGAATGAGCAGAACGACTTCAATTGGATATCACTGAGCACCCCGAAGTTATGATGACGATTCGATTGGGCTACGACCAAACGGTTCAGCGTCCGAGACGGACTGTCGAAATGAAGCTGCAAATTCCTGATTTCCCGGTTACATGCTAGGCTTTTACGGTCATGCCTGTTCCCGAGGACAATGACGTCATGCTTGGTATCAAGTGGCTTCGCGAGAACAATCCCGACATCAATTGGGAGCGCCTATTGCTTCGCCCTCGTACTAGGACGGCCGAACCGTCAGTATTGCAGTTGGTTGTGCCCAACAGACCGCCTGCGCGTGTGATCAGAGGTCGTCGGTTTAAGAGCGCAAGTCAGAACCGTGAGATATTTCACTACTACAGGCAGCATGACAACACGGGTGCGTTCGGATGTACCAAGTTCATTTCGTCGAAGAATTCGCGAAGGAACTCCGCAAAGGGAAGAATATCGAAGCTGTCTTTGTTGTCAACCCCCGCGATTCAGAAAAGTCTGAGCGTTTCAAGCAGCAAGGATGGGAGGCGTTAGTGGATAACTCAGCGTATGAAGTGTTGCTCAAGTACCGCGACACCGTGTTTCGTACAGAGCTGCCGAACACCACGCCCCCTGTTCGAGAAGGGATTGAGCATGAAATTCAGCTTCAACCTGGAACGCACTCAATTTCGGTAAAACAGTCGCGTCAAAGCCTTGAGCAGCACCAGGTGATTCAGGACTGGACCAAAGAGGTGGTGCATACTGGTATAATTCGTTCCACCACTTCCGCTTTCAGCGCACCGACCTTTTGCGTTAAGAATCCTGTTGGATGTTGTATTGTCCACATCTATCGCCAGCTTAACAGCGCTACCATTCTCTCAGCGATTCCGATGCCAAGGAAGGAGGATACGTTCGATAATATGGGCGGTAGTTACTGGGTTTCCTGCATGGATCTGCTGTGGGGATACTACCAGATTAACCTCCATGAATCTGACATTCCATTTACTGTTTTTTCGACGCCCGACGGGCTGTTTGAGTATCTTGTAACTCCTATGGGTTTGAGCGGTAGTCCTGGCACTTTTAACCGCTTGTTACAGCGAGTATTCAGCGATCTACGTGATGTCATGCGCATCTATTTTGATGATATCTAGTTTTTTTTCGCAGGACAAGGATGTTCAGACGCATGTCGAGGCGTTGATCTAGTACTCCAACGCTGCCAAGAACAACAACTATACGTCAACTTGCCAACGTGCCAATTTTTTCTTATGAGGCTTCGCATTCGTGTAGCTCCATCTTGTTAAGGCTGCTGCCATTGAGATGAGTGACACATACGCCTCACAAAATATTCTCTACAGCACTTCCACCAACGTTCTGATTTCCATGCTCGATTCGTAGGTCCGTTTGGGTCGTTGTTATTGTTTAAGTGTATATTCCGGCAGATATCCATAAACCTCGCGCGTGCGACAACATAAATGAAGACATAGTACCCTCGTCACTTGATTTCTAGTGATTCTCTATCTTCTCGCGATTGGGACAGATATTCAGAGCGATCACAGCACTACTGCGCATGAGGTGTGATCGTATGTACCACATGAAGTTATTTATGCATATCACTTCTTAGATCCGGATTTGCACGACACCGCCGATTGTACCACTTGTGTACATCGCCAATACGTCCAACCTCAATATTGCGCTGGTATTTGTTGGAGCAGATGACAATATGCTGTCACAAAGCAACCGGTGTGAAGTAAACAAAAACGTCATTGGCGGGTCGCCTTGGTGCAGCACCTAGGCGTTATTCCAGCATATCCCTGGAGAAGCCCAATATAGCTGTTCGCATAGTCAATCGGAACGTAGGGCTACTGCAGCACGTCGTAAACATGGTGTTATTGAATAACCCCAAATGATTGCAGAAAACTGTCTTAGTGCCTTATCGTTGAGATTGCCCGCTAGGACCTCATCTAAACCTCTGGACGGATCCGAAAAAGCTTGCGTAAACGCAACATATATTGCATCGTGCTCAGGGTCGTCATCAGATCCGTCCTTAGCACTTACATCTGATTACCCCTCGTCATCATCATAATTTGCGTCAGTAACCACGACATCCTTTGCAGCTTCATAATTGGAATCTAGTGCGCCATAGGCGATCTCCCGCTCGCCAGGGGCACCGACATTCCGATTGACGGTCGTACCGGCAAGTACATCTGAATACAACGTAATGTTACTTATCGCGGGGGAATAAATCTGTATATGGTGGTTTACGTGGTCCGTCGTACCGAGTAATTGCAGAATCTTCATCACCCACAGATTCAACAGAGTTCTTACCTGCGCATAGACCAGGAAGCGTGACTGATTTATGGGCGGCATCGAGCGTGGGCTCTGATGGTGCCGGAGGAATCGGGTTCTTACCTTCATCCGAGTCGGGGATTGCATCAAACAGTGCATATACCAGTCGGTTAGACCACATATGGTGTGTATCTAATTATGCATATGCAACAGAACTCATATTCAGATACTGATGGCCCGTCTTCATCGGAAATCAGCTTCTCAGGGGCTGTACTAAGCAAAGGAACAATGAAGGACGGTTAGGATGCAGTTCGTATCGTGTGTATGCAGGCCGCACTTACATGGACGACCAGTAGTATGTGTTGGCGCGGCAGCAGGAACCTCATGAGGTCTTCGAGCGCGCTTGGCAGCCACATGGGACCCTCGTTGACCAACTGGCGGTGACTTCTTCGAGCGTGATTCAGCAGGCGGCGTGTGGGGCTTGCACCAAGAGGAATTGCTGGAGAAATTTATTGTGCGTGTACAGGTTCCACAGTATCAGAAGCATTATCTGCAGCTGGTAGTTTCGGGGGAGCAAGCGAAGCACAACAGGTGCGTTTAAAAAGTACTCCAGATGTTCCTCCTCCCCAAGAAAATAGTCGACGTTTTTGTGCCGTTGGGGTCAGCGTCAGGACGGAGTACTTCGACGTGGAGACCAATGAATGCATTGCCTCGAACGGCGACTATCGCTTTCTTCCGGTTTCTCTCTCGCGTGCTTAATCCCAAATGAGCGGATGGCAGAGGAGGGGGAAATTACGTTCACAATTTAATCTAATTTGATGTCGTCCACGTTCAAGATACTTTTCATTTGCTATGACTTATTTTAAAAATTTGTCGCACGCCTCGTCACTTGTCCTGACTACCTGCTACCGTCCATACACATAATGAGAACGCATCAATGGTTAATTTTATCTTGTTGTTTGAATACCGAATGATTTGCTGAAAAACGGGTATGCACACTACACGCCTCAAGATATTTTCGTTTAAAATGCACTATGTAGGCTCCCAAGGTTAAAGGGCTACATCTTGCTCAATATCGACTCCCTATATTTAGTATTACCCTTTCTAATGCGGTACGGCTCTAAAATGGCTATAACATGATTTCTGTTACATACATATACTTACACGTAGCTCAATATAGATAGTTGAATACTCTACTATAGTACGTAGCTAGAACTATGTGGGCATATTGAGTAGTCTGGAAAGCATTAACGCTCAGGTCACTCGCTACCCTTGGTAATTGACTGTGGTGAATGGTACAAGACTAGTAACAGGAACGATGTTAGTAATTAAAGCCACACACCGAAAAGCTTTTGAAGAAGTTGGTGACAGTGTACGCTCATGGTACACGAAAACACAAGCTTGTTGTCACAGGAAGCTGATTGTATGTCCAGACATTTCAACTTATGGATCATGATCTCATGCTACAAGTACGTCTGAGTAGTCATAATGATGGGTGGTTATTCCTACCCCGTAGTGGGAATTCTTATTCCCCGACACTTGGCTAGGTGCGATTTTCCGATATTCTGCGATCGACTGACCTCGCCAAACGCGCACGCTTCGCCTCCTCATAAGCATCTCCTGTCACATAGTCGCTGCGTAGCATAACCTTCAACCCCGAAATTGATGCACAAACAACGTCAAAAACGGCAGCAGAGTGCCGATTCTGACAGTCCTAACCGTCATGTGAAATTTAGTGCGTCCCAGGCTATCCCGCGTCGTTCTCGCCCTCGTATTCCAGTTGGCCAGCTCATCCGTCCGACTGGCCGTCCCTTGGTTCTTCTTCCATTTTCGTTACTGTAATTTCCGTCTTATCACACCCTGCCGGCACGTTTTCCTTCCCACCACCCGCCCTGCCGCCACCAACAGTAGCCACTAGTCGTTCCTCTGTAACCTCTGGCACCGATAAAGCAACGTCCCCAATCGTGTCGCTTTTCAGTCAAGAAGGAAGAGCGCGAAACTTCCTTACCCTCCTTCCTATTGCTGGGACGTGCCATTCATCAACGATTGGCTTCGCTTGCACTTTTTAGTTTCTTATTGTTATTGCGCTTCCATGTCGTCTGATGGTAAGGCTAGAACGGGTTTAGATCAGCAGGCGAATTGTGGACTGATTATAACTAGATGGAGGCGTCGATGGTCACGCTTCGTGTCAGCTGCTCTTGTATACTTTACGTTCTAATTTTGCCATGTATACAATGAGATTAGGTGCGTTCACGTACACGACGATCAGTGGCAAAGACATATCGATGTGTGGTAAGATAACTGGAAACCAGCAGAAACCCACGCTCAATTTTATTTTGAGTACTTCAGGAATCGCGTTGGCGCACAAGCATTGAAACTTTTGTGATAGACAAAGATTTTAATGAGTGACCTGTACTTAACGACGTGTTTCCGCTGGCTAAGATAACGAACTAATGTTGTGTCTGCTAGTGTCGGAACGGTACGCTGACTAAATGCCTTCGCGCTCTGCGTAGGTTCTATTATGTCAGCTACATGCCATACTTGCTGTTCAAAACAAATTGGCTGGTAAACAATACGATATTAAGGTAGCTTGGCGTGGTGAGCTTGAGATTATGAAGCGCGACGTGGTGGCAGCGAATACTAAGTATATGTATTACTTTCCTTCGACACATATATGCATGAAAACTGGATGAACTTTGAGGAGATATGGACCGAACATGCGCGAGACAACGTTTTTACCTGTAGTAACACGACAAAAAAATCGTCTTAAAGCAACATGAAACAAATCACGACTCAAGTGAACATTTCGCGCACGCTCGATAAGTGCATTTGAGGCGTCTTCATGTATCTGACGACTCCATTACAAGAGCTGCGATCGCAACTTACATCGAGTGACCACTACATTGTGTTCTGTGAAGCTGAGACCTTCGTAAGTTCGCTTCTTTTCGAATTTGGAAAGTCCTTTTAACGACCAGGTAATGCTGTTCAAAATTAGCTTGACGTTGCGCGAGGAAGCAATTATGGGGTTTCGCGGCGCACGGAAAATCTGGTGCTCGTAGCAGAAAACGCGCGCAAGACGTTAGAAGTAGATTCGGATGGTAAGTGTAGCTGCCTGTACTACAAGTCTACGCATCTTCCATGTCAACACATTCTTATGCGCTTCTTGACGTCCAAAAGAAGAAACAAGTACCTGGGGAGATTCGGGGTTGCCGTTGGAATCTTGTTACTGCTCTATCACTCGGGGACCCAATCAATGTTTGGATGGCTAGGCTTGCTAGCCTTTAAAACATTCGGTACAGTGTTTTCCCCTCGCAAACAGTGTTGACAGTGAGCCAAGTGGAAGTTGTTTTGGGCGTCGTCACCTGAAATAATCGGTCATGTAAAAGCGGCTGAAAACAGACTTAGATAACCAATGAAGACGTTGTCACGCGAACGGATGTGGAGAAGTACAACATTACCATAGCACTCCTGCTGCCGGTTATTCACGCTTTGGTTGCGTCACCTTCTCACAGTTTTTTTCTGTAGGACGGCATCCCTGGGAACGGTTTGCACTGAGTTGTTTTCTGCCTTTAGTGACGCCACAGCGGTTAGTAGCAGCTCGCATCTCACTCCTGCTCCTGCTGAAACGTAATGTGGGTCGTGAAAACACAATTGACGAATCGCTAGAAAAACAGAGCGAGGCAAAGCATGATGTGGAAGACGTTAAGATAAAGCAACCACCATGAAGGGTGATCTGCTACGGACTTCCACGCCTCCATCTAGTTACAAGTAGCTCATAATTAACCCGCTGCTTCAAACTCGTTCGAGTCGTACCATCAGCCGACCTGGAAGCACAAGGGATACAAGAGTACATGCGAGGCGAATCGTTCACGAATAGCACTAAGGTACACCTGTACGATGTGGTGCAGCGTGAACATCTTACTCTGTCAACGGAGATATACATGTGCCATTGTTTCGGTACTTTCCAGTAGAGCTGTGGCCAACAAGAGGAACAACCCAACCAGCGCTCGAAGTAGTTGACCCACCAACCAACGCTACGCTGAACTAGTATTGCACTATGATTTTGTTGCAAAGAACATGCGCGTTATTCAACCCTAGACGTCGGCTTGCTGCGCACTCAAATGCACACACACACACCCACCCTGTCATATTGTAGCCACAAGGTACTACTCAGACTAAGTGTGGCAATTGTTTGTCTGCATTGGGTTGCTACTCATCTTACTTTGTCTAGGGAACACCTTCATTAAATGAAGGTGTGGTCAAATTTTGTTGTTGAAGTATATTATTGTGCCTTTCAATATTTCTGACGAGGTTTTTAAAGCACAATTTGTATCCCCTCTCGGCCCTTATTCCGCGTTCAGGCGTCTAATTCCATCGTTTATTATGGATGGCCCAACCTTTGACGAATTTAGCATGGCGCTTGTGAGCCAGTTTTGGGGCAGGATCAGCTAATCCAACCTGAGGTAGAATGAAACAGGAATGATTGGCGGTTTACTACTCGCCATTTCGTCTTTACACGGCCTCAGCTACATCGATGAGCTTGTAAATGCCGATCGAGAGTGCTGGAGGAAGAGCTCACAATCTTAGGCAGAATTAACACTATTAGATCCCTAATCCAGTTATCTATCAATTAACAGCAGACAATAGTTTCTCTTGTATTCGGTATTTAAAAGTGCATATCGCGTAACGCTGATTTGTAACGAATCTAACTGCCCGAGGTCGGCTATCTGCCTTGACGATCGACATAAGGCAGTAGTCTGTGTAACTGTTATCAAACTGGTACATGTAGAATATGGTAGTCTCTAAACCATCAATTAGTCGGACACTCTACGCCAACCTCTCCATCAAATAGAACTCGGTAAAGCTCACTTCCAAACCTGCTGCGATTGCAAGAAACGTCCCAAGCACCTCACGACCTCCGGTACAGCTACTCCGCCGGCTCGCACAAGATGCGGCGCTCGTCCACGATGATCCGACCCAGGATACTGACTCCAACAGCGACAGTTTCGATGCTAATGACAGCACTACCAATGCTGATTCGACGCTGTTAGATTACAACATTGAGAGTGGTGGGTCTGAGGCGGTAGTGGCGTTGACGATGAAAGAGTTTCATTTGCTGTGGACCCACGTAGATCATGAGCTCACTAGCCAATTGCCATCCGGTCGCGGGCATAAATCAACAATCATGCCAAAGGACGCGTTCACGATGCTGGTGTGCGTGTTGAAGCACTACGAAACGTGGCAAAAATACGGGGTGAGTATTGGCTCCAAGGGCATACGTTCGAGAAGATGATGCATCGCGTATTAGACGTCATGACGTCTCGGTTCGACCGTGTCTTCATTCGTCCGGCATCGATGGCCGCCTAGCGTGCGAACGGCAACACGTTCAGCTACTACCAGTATGCGTTGTACGCTACGAACGTTAAGTTCTAGCCGTCCTACTGCCCAACCGGTCGTTTTAGTGAGTTCAAGCACTATTTCTCAAACAAGAACAGGAGCACTTGGGGCTTGTTGCGGACAAGGGCTACCAAGGAACTGCGTCCGTGTTGCGCTGCATTCACCCAAAGAAGAAGCCGCGGAATGGCGAGCTCACGCCGGACGAGCTTGTCCGCAACGGCAACGTTTCAACGGACCTTGTCCCCGACGAGAATTTATTCATTAGCGCATACGTGCTGTGTAAGATAACGCATAGTACGTTCACACCGAACGAGTCTTCGTTTGGCTCGTTCACTCAAACGTGCTTTGCGCTAACGAACTTCACGTTGAAGTGAACCCACTTCGAGCTGACGACGGACGATTCTACTAGTCGGTGATGGGTCGTTATACGTCGATTGCCGATCGTCAGCTCACACGACGCGCATCGACCCAGCGACGTTGTCGCCGCAGACAAGAAGCTCGCACGGCAACGCATATGATCATCCGCTCGCGTCTGTCTTTTAGCTCGTCTTTGCAGTACGTTTTGTACCAGATCCCAGCATATCATATATCGTTCTAACTGATCAGTGGGGTGGTATTTTGATCAATATACGTATGATTTGACATCATATCAGTTAACGCTGTTGACTTTCGTAAATAATTACCTGATCTGAAATGCTATAGTGCTGATGGATTCAGTCGCTAGCGCCGCCTTTCATAGAATCGAGTTGTCATTTCGTGTGAAAGCGCTCATCTGGTTTTGTACTCATCATTAGTCTATGGACCCAGCGATCGATAGTAAAGTCCAGAAGCGTTAACACCTGTAGCCAAAAGGCAAATATAGGGGTAATTTGATCGTATATTTCAAAACTGATGTCTAAAAGGATTATTTCGCATAGGATTGGCGCTACAAGCGTTTAAAAAAAAAAGCCTCGAAATGAACAAAACTATACGGGGTGGATTGTACGATTCACTACAATTTCCAAGATATATATCATAAACAGTACATACTTCTTTAAAATTCGCAATTGCAAATCATGAAAAACTACCACATTCAACAGGTGTTTCGTCGTCTTAGCCAATCATAGGTTCTCATTTTCGGAGAAAATACGAACCCTTTTTCGCAGCGTTTTCCATTTTGCGATGTTTTGTTGAAGCGCTTGTAGTTCCAAATCTACTGTGAATTGATTCGTTAGACATCCTTTTTAATTGTTGTCGAAAGGTTTGTAGTGTCTAGTAGTTTGGGTGCGATCGTAGAAAACATATCGGTCAATTCGTTATCATTTCGGGTGGCCAGCAAACGGTAGTACTTGAATTTGTAAAGGATCACAAAGGAGACGATGGACTTGCTTTCGTAACCAAAGCTGCACATCACGTTGAATTAGCTGAAACAAATAATTGCCCTGTCTGCCAGCCCACGAAGACCGCAGCTTGACGAAGTGGTCCACTTCACCAACAGCTTTTGCCGGCCTCTGCTAGCAGCTTGATGACGGCGGCCTTGGCGGGGCCCACCAGAAGCTTGACGGTAGCGGCCTCGGTGACCCCACCAGGAACTTGGCTATGCAGGCAACAACGGCTTCAGTGATCTCCCCCAGTAGCTTGACCACGCAGCTCGCATACGACCTGACCTTGGGAACTTGAATGAGGTGTGCTCCTGGGGTCGTTCAAGTCCCCAAGGTTAGGTGCATGGAGTATGGCGGCTTTGGTATTTTGGAGACATCACACGAGACTGCCCACCGTTGAAGCGTATCAGCACGCATGACCTTCCACACGATAGAATGACTGTGCAAATTAGTAAGACTACGTTGAATATGATGGAACGGCAGGCAGAGAAGATATTCAGAGTAAGTATGGAGCACTTACTTCTGCTGGCTTCAACTCGGAACTACTCTTCGTCTTGCTCGCCAATCAGCGATCCCGTTGCATCAGCTTGATTGGGTAAAATCGCGTATATTTCTGACAATTGGAAGCAAACCTACAATGGACACCAGCTTTCCTACGATGAAATCTACGGTCAAAATTATCCCAATATGGATTTGGCTATAACCGCTAAGCCCTCATTATGGATGGCTACATTTGGGTTCAATGACTAATGACGAGTACAATAAATAAACGGAAATCGACAACCCATGTTTTTTAAATCTATGTTTATACGTGATAAATTCCGTGCACTTAGAATTTCGTTTTTCTCTGCCATGCGTCGCAAGAAGCGGAGCTGCCGACCAAGTGAGCTGACGATGGAGGGCCGTGGGCCTTTTCATCCTTAATTACCTCTTCTTCGACGCCACTCACACACATTCCAGTCGCCTCTTTGGGCTCACAGGTACGACGTTCGACG
The DNA here is from genome assembly GCA_001314375.1 of Phytophthora podocarpi. Taxonomy (NCBI): domain Eukaryota; phylum Oomycota; class Peronosporomycetes; order Peronosporales; family Peronosporaceae; genus Phytophthora; species Phytophthora podocarpi. The sequence goes on along the minus strand of LGSN01000511.1, from coordinate 12,469 downwards.
TCCCACCATCTGTCGCCTAACTATGCCGGCTACTGACATGAATGTGTGATCCTGTTTTGTGCCAGATCGCGTTATCTGTGTCCCCCCGCCCCGCTATATCTTCCCCCGTACCGCCAGTAAGTCTTCCCTCGTCTTCGGTAGCCACCGGCTTTTGTATATGATCGACTCACATCATGTCTGCTCCATGTTTGGCTATGGTTTTGCAGTTATGGTTGCTTAGGCGATACTAAGAAAAAAAGCCAACATACTGTGATCGCGGCTTTAAATAAGTAACAGTAATGGTAGCGACACGGAGATTGTCGGCAACGCCGAAAATGCAGACGATATCGTGGAAAATGAGTTGATGGCAAGTGAAAGTGAGTGAGAAAGACGGAATCCCCAACGCTCAGGTTACGGAAGCGATCGATGTAAGCGACGATGACGAAGTCACTTCGATCCAGGAGAGATGCAAAGAATGCTAGAAATGAAGAAGGTGGAACTGTGAATACAGATAAGCACGATGCTTCATCGAGTACGACCGAAGATGAAAGTGCAAGTGAAATGAAACGGAAGCAATGATACGAGCAGAGAGTACACGTTCGGAACTTCTCGTGTCAGTTGTCTTTCGCACAAATGGGTTCGTACAGATTGCGATGATGAACCATACGTGAACAGTGCGGGATATCAGGTGCGATTCAGAACTCAATTTGTGCAGCATTTCTAGTGTCCAACGGCATATTCAAGTCAAGCAAGCCGTTTCGGCCACTGTCACCCGCGTCGAAAAAAGTTTATCGCGACTATCTCTCCGTGCGCCAGGGTCCGAAGGGCTCAGCAATTATGTGTATCATGGGACTCATGGTCGCGAGTTGCAGCAAAGCGAGTCGGATTTATGACTACATTCGCGAGAATTTGCCTCACTAAGTACAGTTTCGAGATGTACATAATTTTATCACCAAGTTCAAGAGCTCCGGTGAACGTAAATGGCAAGGTTGAAGTCGAGTTCACCGCAGAGTATGCCTAACACATGTGTGATGATACGTGATTGCTTCAGATGGCACGTTAAGTGATGAACACCAAGTGGCAGAAATGTTTTCAACTTCGATCTGATGCACCTGGATACGTGTCAGCTGTAGCTGAAACGCGCACGATCGCTCCGCTGTCCTGTCTATCAGATCACAGCACATGCGGAAGTTGTACAAGCATTTTCTGGAGGTCTTGCTGGTCAATTGCGCGCACAAAACTAACAGGTGCGTACACAAGATTAATACGTTTTGTCCTTGTTTATATTATGTTTCCAGTGTATTGACCATGTTTTCTTCATGTTTTGAATGCGTTTGCAGGTATAACTACCAATTTTGTGCCCTCATGAGTATGGATCAGTTTGATAATGGCCAAACCATGCAGCACTCTGTGAGCGAACGGAACGTCGACTGGTCCATGGTGAAAGTTGGGGAGCGGTTTCAGTCCGTGAATGGCTGGGAGCGTACGAAAGTGGTCATGGTGGGCATAGGCCTAAACGCGATTGAAGGGCTGCGCGGTATGTTTCCTGACAACCGCATCTTGCTGTGCCACCTTCACGTCCATTGAGTAGATACGCACTGCGGTGAGAGATGACAAGAAGTATGGAACCTACGCCAGCGGTGTTTAGAAACAGATGGATTAATGTGTATCGGACATGGTTTACTCAAAGTCGGAAGATGAGCTCCAACAACATGCAGACATGTTCAAAGTGCTTGTAAGTCGTGGTAGTAGCTCGATTTTGTGGACTTATTTCAAGGCCAACTGACTGCGTGCTAAATGCTGTGGGTAGCACTTAACCTTATGGGTCTTCCTCACTTCAGGAATAACACGAACAACTTTCTCTAAAACTTCTTTGGAAAGTTGAAAGCTGACCTGGACAGTTCTATGTCAATGAAACTGTGCTAGGACGCAGCACTCAGACACCAGCGTCGACAAGAGCGAATGGATATGTGACGCGTGTGATCATACCTGGGACGAAATGGAACATTATTTACGGCGAAGAGATGAACCAACTGCTTGGAATGACGAGTGAATGGTTGGCAGAAGTGTGCACGTCTGTGTAAAGGTATGCAACCAATCCAGACATTTAGCCAGCAAGCATATTGAGGATGAGGAGCTGTACATCACATTGCGCCGCGACGATCGAACGCACCGCGTCGAAAATTTCACCTGGATGTGTACGCGTGAGTTTTCCTCCACTATGAAGCTGCCATGCAGATATGCAATGCTGTACCGCAAGCATGTCAGAAGGTTGCTCATTATTCCATACTCGTCAATATCCGCCCAGTAGGTTGTTTGTTTTGACCGTGTTTTGACCATGTTTTCTCCAAGTGCTAATATGCTCTCATGTTTTGGCCATGTTCCTGACCATGTTTTTCCGTGTGTTTGGCTGTCAAGATGGTTGTGCGTGGGCACGTTGGATGAAAAACTTGTTGTAGCTGATGTCTGTCTGCGTATAAGCATGGGAGTGATAAAGAAGCAAATGACTGAGCATGATAAGTATAAGACCGTGCAGAATTTCTAAATCGGATCACTGCTGCGCTCGCAGAATTCCCTGACGACAAGTTCAAGACTGCTCTTGAAGAGCGTGGGGTAATTTGCGGCAAAGCGATGTGGCCACGACAGTACACGGTACTACTGGTGGCAGCATAGGCAATGACATTTCGTCAACCCTGGCTACCGAGGCGATGAATGCCGCTGATCAATCATAAACGACGAAGCGATGCACGAGGGTTCTACGTATGATAAACCCGCCCCGGTGGAGCCTGTTGAAAAGAAGGAGTTGGAGGAGGAGGCAAAGTTGGGATTGAAACCCTTTAACCCGAGAAAACGCGTGAATAGACCTCGTAAGGACAGAGCTGCAGAAGATGCGCAGAACAGCAGCGAACTGGAGGAGTACAATAAAGGTGGATAAGTTCGAGATGCTTTACGTGGAGATGATGTTGGACAGGTGAAGTAATTTCTTAAAAGCCGCCTGCCCCCACTCATTGAGCTGTCGTCCTTCCTGACACGTTTCAGGTTCGCCATTGCAACTATAAGAACAAGCACCTGGTAGTGGAGAAGCGCATACCGGCAGTTGCAGTTATGCCATATCGCCTCTCTGAGTCTATGGTTGTAGAGGGGCCTGGTATGATTGAACACACGGCACACCTTATGGAAATACTATGGATCTTAGCACACGGGAGGATGGTAGTGCGGAATGCTGGTTGCTTATAGTTGAAGGAGTAGGAAAGTTTTCAGCCATTAATGGCGATGCAGTATGATCAAAGCGTACAGTGAAGGAATACAGGGTTCCTTGTGGCTTATGAGTAAAGTAGACGCGCAGTTCACGACGAAGGAGCGGCTGAACTAGAGAAAAGGATGCTTGGTTCGTGCCCAAGCGAGCGACATCCAGGATTCGGTGAACGATTGACTTGGATTGGACGTATCTATACTGTGCCGGAGACACATGCTGGTATAACTAGAACTTGATCAATTCATTGACGGTGACGCTGATGGGAAAGTTCTACAACAACAACAACACCATTTTTCTGTCGCCGCATGATACACCTGCTCCAAACAAAGTAAAACGACTTCCTGGTGGACAGTGAAGCTGCTATCAGAAGCTGATAAGGATCTCATGTTTATGGTGTTGCTCACTAACGGTAACCACTTGACATGCACCGTGGTTGATCGGCCAAGGACCAATCTACTGCTACAATTGTTTTGACAAGCGCGAACGCTACAACTTGCTGAGTGAACTGGCAGGTGAGGTCATGAAGAAGAGGCTAAAAGGTCCTACAAGGCAACATCGGTACACAGTTCAATCCAAAAGGACTGTGAGAACTGTGGGCGGTGTATCTGCCTGTATTTTTGGCATCGCATGTTTAAGGAGGCAGGCAACGACTACACAGAGACTGGACAGTTACGCCGCCGCTGCGATTTTCTGCACACTGTACTGAGCTTCAGCGACTCTATCAAAGACAAGGATACGACAGCCGAGTAGATAGCGTTACTAAGTGGTCGATGTATGTTCACAACTTGATAGTCCATGTTTTTATCCATGTTTACGTTGTTTTCGCATTGTCGAGCTGTATCCGAAAATGATTACATGACAACATGTAGTTTTCACAATGATATACGATGGTGGGCTCCTGATTTAGCACCAACCTACATAATTCTGAGATGCATATTTTCAGCTGTCTTTGGGTCTTCTGTTGCATGGCGTTGAGACTAGTGTAAAACAAGCATGTTTGACTTACTACTACACCTTTCCAGCCCAAGCTCGTCAAGAGCAAAATAAACTTCGTAAAGAACAAGGTAAACCTCAGTAATAAATCCTTTCATAACTAGTAATTGATCTCTAAGAACCTCACATTAGATCGTGCAAGAAATGTATACGACGAACGTCAAGCTAACAGTGCTCCAAGCTTTCGTTAGGCGCCCACCTGGAGCAGCGAATGGCTATCAAAACTCGGCCCAAGGATCAATTCGCGCCTTTGGCGGCCTCCTTGTCATGATTGGTGAGTGTCCATCATGCTCAGCGCAAGCTGCAGCGGATTTACAGCTCTCACTTTTAGCTTCAATTTGGCATTTACATGCTGTAGATACACTGTTTTCTACTGTAGGTTGCAACAGCTGTTAAACCTACCAAACCTTAGATTCAGCAGATTTTGACAAGCGTTGCAATGCGTGTGCACAGTAACGTGGGCCCATTTTGCACATTTAGCAACTCACGAAGCCGTTTGAACTCAGTTACGACAAGCTTGTGGTCATTGACGAACTGACAACGGTATTCTAGTATACTAACATGCTGGCATAGTCAGGGATCGCGCACACGTCCTTGATCAAGAGGTTGAGACGTGGGCACCACATACGTTTGCAAAAATGGCAGGATACTTCTATTGCCTTCGCACCGCACATATTTGGAGCGTTGTCAGTAAGCCTGGCAGGCACCGCTCCGCTCCAAGCTCCTTCTTACTTTCAAGATACCCCGCTGAACTATTCGCGGAGGTTTGTGACGTGCCACCGGTAGCGAATGATGTTTCTCGTCTCTGACGCCACCTTGTACAGGTACGAGTTGATGTCGAACCGCAACGGGCCTGCGGGCCCCTCATCGCCTCAAACGCTTTCGTTCATAGGGTTGTCGATGAGACCATCGTAGCGAGAGTCGGTTTGAGCTATAGTCTTGATGACGGAACGAGTAATATGTACCGCACTCGTGCGGTAGGAGCACAACGAAGAATGTCATGTAGCTGCTCAGGCGACCTGGCCTGTGGGGCGTGAAGACGGTATCGCAGTCTGTTTGAAGTTCGCTTAAACACCGCACGCATAGTGTGAAAGAAGGTAAATAAGTGCACTTTAGAAGTGATATCCCGCCTTGAGATGAAAGCTAAGATGTCGATCTAATTTACGTTTTGACCAATTTCTTCGTTACCTCAAGATCTTATCTCGACATCAGAAATTGATCTCGTTAAGCTGCTTTGTGTGCAAGATACACGTTGAAGAATCTTAGTACATACATACAGTACGTATTCGTACGCCTAGACCAATCAACACGTAGATGTAGATGCGCACACAAGTCGCGTGGCTGGTCCGCTAGAGCACGGGATGGGAAGTTCGGTGGTACCACAAACCATCAAGAATCATGTGGACGGAGTTTAGTTCACCTTGAAGCAAATGCACAGGGAACCGTAGCCCATGAATACAGTGGCGAACAGCATAAGTAGCGTGACTACCTTGTACAGCTGCATGAATGCCAGGCCATAGGCAAGACGATTATTTACATGAACAAACAAATTTCAACCTCTGAGCTACTCGAACGCATGGGCGCAGTCTAAGAGGATTTTTGTCGTGCTGTGAAGAAGACGTTCATTGGCGGCGGCAAGACTATGCATGTGATTGTGTGCACTAGTGAGCACAGTCTGGTGTAAATCGAGACTCGGCTCGCCTCTAAGCGCCATGCACACACGAATGCCTTCATTCGGAGTTTTCTAAACCGAGTTCGCGGCTCACCGAAGCTCAGTCTGAATGAGGCGGTGTTGATCTTAGACAATGCTCCATGTCATTGCCGTGCCGAGCACGCCTTCAAAGAGACTGACGTTCAGGACGTTAAGTTGTTACGCTTGGTCCATACTCGCCAGTGTTAAACCCAGTAGATAATGTTTTCTCCACGTTCAAGGGCGCAGTGATGGAGTTCATACCTGATAACGGCATGGTCATCCTGGGCGTTCCTGAAAGATCACCGATAGTCGTTCCTTCAGCGTGCAGTTTATCGCTACCTCTCTAAAGTGGCCTCGACCGAACGGTGCCAGGATTTTATCGCCACATACTCCGTTTTTATACCTTGGTGAGTGACCTCCAAAACATGCCAGTCGAAACTGGAGGCTGCATCGCCTCATGCTGCCAACTACAGCTGCAAATGTGTTTTGCGGTTGAATTAGCTTTGGTAGTTATGTTTCCGAAGTTGATTTTTGTTATATTTTGCTCTTGCCGAGTGGGACATGCTCTTGACTATCGGGCTGTATTTTAACATTGACTGACCAAGAGCCACTTTCCAGAAACCGCCGTTTTTCGTACATGGTCAAAAACGAGATCTACAGATATTAGATTGCTGCTGCAAGTATTGGATGCTCTAATTCTTCATATCGAGTTATTTAAAATGATGGTATTGCTGACCTCTGAATCCTTCTCAAACGCAAGTTATCGGAGCTCCAACGTTAGTTCTGACGCCTATGCGGGACAAGTTAGCTTCGCCTTTTGGAATGCGCCAGCTCGTTGGACAGTCAAATCTGATTGCAGGTATTTGAGGCCTTTTGATTGGTAGCTGGACTTACAATCTGACGAAAAAAGGAGCGTTTGTTGTTCCTTACCGATTTCCTTCACGAAGAAGCTGTTTTCGTCGGTGCTTATCAGCCGACAACATGCTTGTTTAGCTTCCTGTTTTTGCGTACAAGTGAGCTCAAATTATGTTCTTTGTAAATATGCAATTCGCGTTGTTTTAAGGTGAATGAATTTCACACAAAGCTTGGAGCCAAAATTGGTCAAATCTCCGTGACTGAAGTAGATCGAGGTTCGGAAGGATAGCAATAATACCAAGTTTAACCTTACGACTAGAGCGCGACCTCGTTCATTATAGTTTTATGTTCTGGGACAACGTATTTGACCTGCTGGAATATGACTGCAGGTAATATTGGCGACGCTGGTCTGGGACTTGTTTCGAAAATCGGTACGTTTTTTTTAGCCAGTGTCAACCCTTTCGCGAAGGCGGGGTTTTGACTGAAATAAAGTATAGCATACAAGTTAAGACGTGAAGGGGTGCATTCTTCCCCCTTTCATTACCCACAATACTCGCTTCGAATGGTGTATGTTCAAACCGTGATACGGAGATGAGCACTGGGGGCATTTTGCCCCCTTTCATAATCCACGAAACTCGATAGAATTTTAGTTTGCAGTTTCCTCATTGGCTACAATTCCGGGGTTTTTAAGAAGCAATGCGCGTGATGGCCTGTAGACAGGAGCAGCATGTTCACTCAATGCAATACAAAGCATGAACGCTATCATGTAAATTACGGGTACCATTTGAAACTTACGGCCCCATATTCAAGGACGACGGACGGTATACTCATCCTGGCGCGGATGCTTCATGACACCGAGGCTTCCGGAGGGCACGCGGATGTTGACGATTTCGCACCATTATCATCTTACTATCATTATCATTCTATCAGATAATGGCGCGAAATCGTCAACACCCGCGTGCTCTCCATGCGCGCTCCTGGTCGCAGCGTATTGGAAAGATTCTCTCATTCTGTAGTTGAAATTTAGGTATAAGATGAGGAATGCTGCTTGGATTGCCAATGTGCCTTGTTCACGTTTAGGATCGCTCAATCATTTGGCAGTTAGAGCAGCAAACGCGTGTCGCTTCGCTGTATTTGGCACCAATGATTTGGCTCGAGGTGTGAAAACATCTTGATTAAGCTATACAAATTGATTTATGCATATGTCTTCGTTTCAATATGGAAATCGTCTACTTGCAACTTTAATATCCTGATGTTGGAGATAGCATCAAGTTGCCGGTCGCATATTCTCAATAAAGGATGCCAACATATCGAAGGACGCAATGCCCAATCCCCCTGCATTCACAGTCGAAATTGCGGGCAATACGACGAAGCTAGTAGCGCGATGGATTCCGTACGTAGCCACATCGATGCGGGTGACTCTGAATATACACTGTGGGGGCCTGTAAGCCTGACAGGGACTTCTGAGCGCGCACGCACCGGAGGCCAAGGATCCCGGAGGGGGATCGCGGGGGTGCCTAGCTCCTGCAGCGTCAGCTCCAAACGGTGGAGGGGGCAAGCGCATGAGGAAGCTGGCGCGTGTTCTAAACCAGCCACAGAGGAAACAGCTGATCCTGTAGCTGATTCTCCCGCAAAACGAAAGCAAGGACGGCCCAAGGACTGTAAAACCAAGCCAAAGGACGCATCTGTCGATGGGCAACCAAAACGAAAGCGGGGCCTCCCGGCGGCAGTAAAATAAGCCCTAGCGTAGCCTCGACCAGGCGATGACTCTGGCGACTGTTGCCACCCCCACCACGCTTGTTGCCATTAGTACTAGATCTTAGCCTGGCAAAACATCCTCACGTGATGAGGCCAATGGTGCATCATTGTCTACATCAGGCACCAATGCAGTATCGATGCGTCCATCGTCGGACATCAGTTTACCTGCAGCGACCGGTGACGTGTCTTCTGCCTCTATCCAACGTGCGAACACATTGACGTATACATCAGTGAATCAACAAGGTACGGATCAAACGGCGGCGGCTTCGCCGGCTGCTGTTGGTACGAGTACCCTTCGCTCAACCCCTATCCGGGTGCCGTCAATATTAGAGCTATATGCTGACACTTTGGTGGCGTTTGCCCCAGTCAAAGAAGGATATGTCAACCAAAGGAATAAATACGTTAGTGTCGGGAACGCCTATCTTAAAGGAAGCGTTTGCCGAATAGTGAAGTCATTTTGTTCCAGATACAGTAGCTGGATTATCAGTTCCAAATCACGTGGAGACCCTAACTCGCAGCATGGTGCAGCGAGGGGACGCAAACTATCGTTCATTCCACGGAAGCTCTACACGACTGGGGTGGGTCGGCTTTGCGCAGTTGATACCGGAGAGGGCGTACCATTGGTGCCGATATGGAGCAGTTCCTGGAGCTTTACGATCCTCCAATGTAGCTCCCAACAACGCTGGCAGAAGTGGAAGCAATCAAAAACCTGCGCTTCGAGCCCAGAGGCGAATGTACTGCATCAACAGATCTGTATCAGCATCCTGATGGGACTACTAAGACAAGGCTGCGTACACAATTCAGGTATCTATTCGAACACTCCGCTTCGTCTAGTTTTGCTGCCTACGTTCCGGTGTCATTTAAGCAACCGGTGGTCGGATAAACAAACAGCTACGCTCGGGCTCATGCCTTGACGACGACAGAATCATTATCACTGATGAAGTCATGATTTGCTTGGCATGTTCTTCTATATGGCGCTGATAGACAAGGATGAATGTGCTAAATATGGGAGAGATCCAGTGGATGACGTAATCGTTGGAGATAACTATTGGAGAGATCATGTGGAGGACGTGATCGTTTGAGGTAATCCATGGGGCTTCTTGCACTCATGTCGCTGTGACGATTCCAACAGCTGCGAAAAGAGTTTGATGCGTTGAAGCCAATGCGTCTAACCATGACCAGGCTGCCAGGATATGCCCCTTGCTCAATCTGCTGAAGACGACAGGACCCAAGTACGCGGAAGTTTGGCGCGACGTTGCTCTTGATAAGTGAGTGTTGCGTGTCGCTCACAGTTTGGCAAGACGCTAATCGTGTATGAAGTCTACCGACAAGTATCAATTTCGGATATATATTATGCTATGTTGTGCTACTTCCTGGATCTTGCTCAACTTCCGTCTACCCTGTGCGAGCGATATCACGGACTGTCTTGCAGGTGTAAAGACTGCTGAAGAGGTTCTGGCTTTGAGTGGAGGAATCGCGGAGTCATCTGCCATTCGCAAATGCGTACTAGAAGTTTTGCAGTCATTGTATAGCACCCGCTGAATTGTCAACTCAACAATTACTTTACTTTAGTGAAGTTGCTACTGGCACTACGTGTCAAAGAACTTTATGCGCGTGGAACAGTACGAAAGTCAAGCTCCCACTTCACTAGACTAGTTCTGCTCGAAAATAAAGACTGCCCCGTGGAACTTCTCGTCAAAGAATTTCTGCTGGCCGCACGATGATGGTGGCGTCGGGGTATGATAGTGCGATTGTCAGCGTGATTTCAAATACGGATGCTCCCACGCAAACCACGGTGACGCGCCAAGTTCGTGAAAAAAAAACGCGGTTTCACTGCTCCGACATTCGTCATGGAATACAATGCAGGGTGTCGATCGTCTAGGTCAAATTCGAGCACGCTTCTCTCTGGCAGATGGACACTCATTCAAGAAGTGGTATAATAAGTTGGGACTAGTTCTTATCGATTTCGCCCGAACACACGCGTATCTAACTCGGAGATTGGCAGTCGATGTAGATGGAGAGAGACCTGCACCACTGTTTCACCGTTCAACTGATCTCTGTTGTTGTCGGTTAAAGGGAAGGAGACACCCACGGAACCTCTAATGTTCTATGCTGATGTAAGGTTAGGTGAGGAAGTACCTGAGGAAGCATCCCCTTCAAGTATCGTTTGGGTTGCCAGTGGGAACGGTGAAACAAGCACTTAGAGTCCGCAAAAGAGATGCTCTGCTGTCCATCTACACCAATTTGAATTGAACGGCTGATGTATGTCGTATGCAGATGAGAAGGGCGAAAAGAGCGAAACGTGACAGAGGTGATGGACGTCTGTGTGCTACACAATGTCTGTCTTTACCAGAATGTGTTTGGATCCGACAAACCATACACGTGCCCTCAAAAGACGTGGCCTTGACCAGTTAGTAGTCTAAGCTTCAGAACCGAACGGAATGGACTGTGGGTTCGATCTCCACACCGTACAAATTCCTCCGAGCGGGGAGAAACAGGACCTCCGAAGAAGGAAACGCACCTTGGTACAGTCGGTTAGTGCACCCTCAAAAGATGAGGAAATGTGTAGAGAACAGTGTATAGATTGGGGGGCCGTTCCTGTATAGCGATTCCGTAAATGATGACCTCGGATGCTCGAGTGTTCATTGGCACAGACCCTCCGGGATAAGGGAAAGCCAGTTTGACCCAATAGAAATGTGACGAGGTTCTTGGAAAAATTCTGGCGAACCCGCCGATCGACCTGGCGGAGATGGATGAGTGATGGACGACAGTGGAACCCCGCGTCTCTGCTACAACTCCAACCAAGAACTGGCTTGACGATGGATGCAACCTGACTGACACCGACAGGTCTGGGCTGAGGAGTCTGAGAATCTCAGCTCAGACTTAGTCTGCGTTGGCTCATCTCGAACCCTTAGTCTGGGAGAAGTCACCAATCTTCGAATACTGACAGTTTCACGCGGACTACCACGGAACATGATCCCATCAACTGGCGACTGACATGAATCAGCTTAGGCGTTTCCAAGTGGATCCAGGTGTCTCATGATTGCGGACCAATCACGGACTCGTTTTGCGAAGTGAGAGACAAGGTATCGATGAGTTCGAGTGGACTTGGCCAATGTGTGACCAGTATTTTAGCGAGCAGCTCCAAGGTGTTGTCCAAGTCAGGCATTCGTCAAAGGGTTTCTCGCTGTAGTTCAAGGTGTGTATCCAAAGGGATATTGCGCCCCCACTTGATAGTATGCATGTTTGCATGTTTAAGATTTAATCAGAGTTCAATTTGCCCCGAAGAACCCTAGTGTAGTGGTTGGTTGGGTGTCTATGAAGAATATCCGCGTAAATCCAACTCCAATTAACTCTGTGGGGACTGCGCACCGGTGTGGAAGCTGATAGTTATTTCATATTACATGCATACTGGTAGACCAATTAGACGAGTCGTAGCTGGTGTGTATTTCATATTTTCGAGGAGAAGGTGATCTCTTCTCAGGACTAGGCAGAGTAATTATGTGGTGTGTACGAGGACATTGGTGTGTTGTGTGGTTACTGGTTCGTCGGGTAAGTGGCGTGGTGCGCGGGCGATACCAGCATGTGGCGAGTTCTTTGGATTTGAACCCGACTCAAGCCGAGTCAATCAACATCGCGAACGGGTCTTCAGCTGGACACCTAGGAAAGAAGGAGAACCTGGCACAGCCCCCGAGTGTGTGCGAGTGCTTTGGATGAAGGCTAGACTCAAGTCGAGCCAGCTAACTTCGCGAAAGGGTCTACGCTGGACACCTAGGAAGAAGGAGAAGCGGTTACGAGCCCAGTCTAAGCTCTGACCAATAACAAGACAAACTTTGCCTCAAACCCAGGACGAGCAAGGAAGAAGAGGGGTTGACGCGATTCTGAGCCGGAGTCGGAATGAGGGAATGAAGAGGCCGTCAAGGGCTGCAGTTCTC
>LGSN01000510.1:0-31595 GCA_001314375.1 Phytophthora podocarpi | reverse complement strand
CCCAATATTTTGTCAGACTAATTATGAATATTTTTACGCAGACTAATTTTGAATCCAGTGATTTCACGACGGCATGAATACAGACTAATTCTGAAGACAGACTAATTACTGTAATCACTGTAGCAGCGATTGCTTCGAAATCCACGTGTAGTGAGTGCACTATCGTAGTGAACGGTACCAATACATGTAGAAGGCAGCAAGTAAGAACGTGATCGACTCCGACGAGTCGAAATCTGGTAAGCAGTATTAATAGTAGCTCTGATGCAACCGCGGTGTATTACGAGTCGCAGCTTCGGATGTCACGAGTGAAGTTGATTTTCAATGCATTTGCTGGGCACCGGATGCCACCTGAGGACAAACCGGGCTTGCTTTGGTCTGGACCAGGCCAGCGAGTCCTCCCACTGTTGAATGTATTAATAGCTGCATCCTAACAACGAACAATTTACAAATATTGCTTTATTATTGAGTCTTGCTCCATTGTTGGTTATGACTATCAGGATACTAATCAGCAGTAGCTATTGAAGTTGTAGTTAATTGAGAGACACATACGTTTGGCTTACGACAGTAAGGTACATGTAGTGCAGTTTAAACCAAGAGGGGGGGGGGGGGGGGGGGGGTGACACCACATGAGGGTTTTCTTCCTCAATCCAAGACTCCCTCTGTGGGCAACTAGTCTCCTCGTTGCGCTCCGCCTTCCCTTTCCGTGCCTGTGCGGCTACCCAGTGCCGTGGACTCCTCATGGACCGCCTACTCTTCCTTACTCTTCATCTCCGACGGCCAATGTAGAAAACGCCACTTCGAGCCACTAAGACAAGATGGCTTCTTTTTATTATTATTTTTGGCCATCTCAGCTCAAGCCAATATAGCTTGTGCTGAGCGGTTCAACGGCCTTCGATGTTGCAAGCACCGCCTGTGAAAAAGTTTTTCAGGATAGGTAGGGGATTGCAAGATAAATGTGGCCACCCTGTTGAAGGAGGGGAGGTGACACCAGCGTCTCATGCAGAGGCGTTGCCTCAAGTCTTATGAGGAGACTCTTTTCTTGGTGTGCTTGCCGAGAATACTTGGTTCTCTGTGCCAACCTTTCGACCTCCATAAACCAACTTTCCAGCTCTCCATCAAGTCGACCACCAACTCTCCACCCTCGCAAACTCATGAAGACTGCCTTCGTGTCTGCTCTCGCTGTTGCCGGTGCTATTGGCGTTGCTATCTCCGACACAACGAATGAGTGTGTCTTGAAGGATATCGAGTTGACTCTGTTGGCCAACAAGACGATCGCATCGGCCATGGAGCCTGCCCAGACGAAATGTGAAGAGGACACGGGGGTCGACATTTTCGACATCACTGAGTTTCCATCGAAGGAGACCGCGTTGGAGATTCAGCAGAGTGATGACGGCTGCAACGTCCTCATTAACATCGTCAATGGATACACAAACATCAACACGCAGTGCACAATCACACTGAATGGTACCGCGATAGTCTACGGAAGGCTCATCAGCGACTTCCTTGACGGCAAGACGGGTAACGAGTCCGACTCGGCCAGCGGATCCGCTGGAATCCCAAGCGAGAGTGACTCCGGCTCGGAGTCTGAATCCAGCAGCAGCAAGTCGTCAAGTTCGTCCTCAACCTCCTCCACTTCTGGCTCGGCTACCACCGCTCTTTCCTTCGTCACTTACGGCGCCATCGCTGCCATCGCTGTTGCGCTGCGCTAGGCCTGCATCGATAGCGTCTGGCGACACTCGAGCATACACTAACTACAACAGCTAGAATTTAAAATTGGCAATACACCCGTATCGTTCGAGCACTATGTCGGTGAAATCCCACTTTTCAACTTCACTCTCATCTGCGACTATGTGAACATACCTTTCACAACACTTGCTGGCAGACAGATAGACATTCACTCTCGCCCGCGCTAAAACAACTTCCACACATGCTGTTGCTGTGCGGCTCATATGAATAAAATATTTATACTAAGATAGGAGGAAGTCAATGGCAAAGCGACTAGGTTCCGGTAATCTCACTTCCTCAGCGTCCAATCCGCCGCTACTTTCGTTGTTCCCCAACGGAGCCGAGATATCGTCGTTGTTGTTGGCATACGTAGCACTATCACTCGTGCCGCTGCTGTTGCCATCGTCCCGAGACCTGATCTCACCTTGGTTGTCCTGCTCTAGCACCTGCACCCGGTTGTTATTGCCGCCCTCGTCCCCAAGTCGGCACTCGTCCGCGATTCGCGCCTGCTGCATGAGCAGTGCGATGTCCGAGACGCTGGCTCCAGCTTGGACTAACGCGTCGACGAACCCTACATCAGAGTCGTAAATGAGTATCTGGCCCTTCGGCGAGAACTGGAAGCGGTTCACGCCATGATAGACGACCTCACGGCCGATAAACTTGTTCACAAGCTCCTCGTTGTCCGCCACGTGCGGGAAAACATAATCAAATGTGGCGCGCGAAAACACCACGTGCAGATCCGAGTGCACCGTCACGACGGGGTTGTCTTCTTCTCCCGACACTTCGACGCCGACGACCTCGACATTGATACTCGAGTGGTAGCTCGTGTATCTCTTCCACTGGTCCAGCAGGACTTCCGGTCCGCTCGCTCTGCCGAACTGCAGCTCTGAGTCCATGGCGTTCTCCAGGAATGCCTCCTGCTTCTTCGCGAAAGTGTCGCCGGTGCTGTCCACCATAGATCCATCCGTGAGCAGCGCCGGTCGTTTCTGGCCGACATGTCGAACAGACGGCATGCCGCGCTCAAACAGCACAAAGTACTCCTGCGCCAGCCGCACGAGCGAGCCGCCCATGCTGTTGCGACTGTACAGTGCCTTGTCGGCGCGCACGCTACGCAGGAAGCCGAGGTCGGCGACCTCTTGACGCAGCGAGCTCACGATCGTCAGCAGGTCGTCCTCGTACTTCTTGCGGCGCGCGCGGAAGGCACGGCCGCGTTCGCTGTTCGTCTTGGATCGCTTGACGACCACCGTGGAGAAGGGTTCCTCTTGGCTGGGGTCGCTGTCGTCGCCCTCGTCGCTCTGCTCTCCTTCCGGATACAGCATCCGCAGCGGCTGGGCTTGGTGGCGGGCGGGCGGCGGCTCGGAGCTCGTGAGGCCGCGCATCATGACGTCCCAGAGCTGCGGCCGCGGCTGGCCGCCGAGGCGGAAGCGCGCCGCGGGCGCCAGGCGACTGAGCTCGCTCTCGAGCTGCAGCACGCGCGCGGCATCCGAAGGACGGTGAGAAGTTGGCAGCTCTGACTGGAAAGCAGACGAACGGCGGCAGTGCATTTTCGGACACTTGCGGTGTTATCTCAAAATGAGACCTGTATGCAGAATCCTCTCGCGGGCCGACTAATAATAATTCAAGCAAATATTCTGCGGTTACACTTGCAAATTGTATGCCCTACTGACTGAACTCCGCGCCCTTTGGGTGGCCAATGAGCGAGCGTGCAAGATCAGCAATCCCGGTCGTCACCCGCTACAGTACTGTTCTGTACGTCCATAATGTCTCTATAATTGGTACTATTATTAATAATAGTACGCCTGCATTAAGCGCTGAAAGACGGTGGCCTTCGTTGCTGCACCAAAGAAGGCCTGAAGGCCAGTGCAAAGCGGTGGTCGCCGTCTGCTACATTGCTGCATTGAAGTCCAAGGGTGGTCGTAAGCTACCACGCTTAACTGAAGCCTGAGCGTTCATATACACGCACAGGTACGCACAGGCTGTTGGGCGTTTCCGCGGCCGCTGTTGCCATTGCCGTGGATTCTCATCCAGCGTTTCACCAGTATCCGAGTGATTTGCTCACTTTGCACCGAGATCCATCGAGTCGATGCCATCGACTCGCAGCAAAAGTCGATTCACTTCACGTTCGTCTGTTGCTTTCCCTGGCATGATGCCTTTGCCGAGTTTGCCACGACCATTAACGACCGTGCTGCGTAGCCTCGGACCGGATTCTATACAGCGACTTCTGTCCAACGGCATTGATATCGGCTATCGCAAAGGTCAGTCTGCTGAATTGGAGCACTATTAATAGTCCTGCTGCTCACCTGTACTCCTTTGTAGGCGAAAGTTGCTGTAGATGTAACTGCCAATACAGGATTGCTGGGTGTGACTTTTGACAAACAACGCTGATGGCTTCCGATTTTCTCGATTGTAGGTCACTGGCGGTGTGGAGTCATCCACTGGACAGGTGCTTCCACTAGCCTGGACAAGTATCAGGTCTTCATAGCGGCGCACCATCCTCTATACAGAGAGAGAGGATCATACTATTCTATTTGTTTACTTTAGATTCGTAACGCAGCGACGGCGTCAAACATAAGAATACTAACGAACCTAAGTACGAATCGCGATTTAGGCACACCATGGGAAAGAAGAACGTCATCACTTTTCTTTTTGTTAGATGGATAGGGGTAAAATCGGCTTGCGGATCGAATGGTGCCGTCGGTTACCTCAATTTCACAGCGCAACATACTCAAAAACGCATTTTTTGGGCTTCACCCGGATTAGTGACACTCAAAGGTCATTAGTATCATTTTCATTTGCCAGGTGGATGAGAGTATCAAAATGGTTAATCGTCATTATGAGCTTCGGCTCTAGACAACAGCAACCTGGGAGTTATTTCCCTTCTCTTCTTACTAGTTGTAGTCGCTTCGCTCGAGTCTTTTCCACGACGATCGTTGTTCTCCTTAGCAGCTATAGACATTGCCGCGCGGTGCTGCCTACGAGCTTGTTTAGCAGCCTTCGCATCATCTCGTTGTTCCTTGGTTGGAGTGACGTTGATCGGATCTGACTGAAATTCATCAAGCACGTACGGGCGGATTTTGTTGTACAAATCCGTCATCTTCTCCACATTTACTGGTGGGGCGCAGGTCCTCCAAGAAGTGAGTGATCATGCGACTCACCTTCTCGCTCTCTGCCAGCCTTCCGTCTACCTAGCGGCGAAGATCTTGCTCTATGGGCTCGTTGTCAGGTCCCTTCCTGCATTGCACGACACTGGTTTTTTCTTGTTCCATGGTAAAGATCTAATACTGCGCACTCCCACCAACATCTTGTATCCATGTTTTACATATTTCCGGCCGCCTACGGACCTATACAAAAAAAAACAATATAAATTGGAGGCAGCATGTCTAACTGTAACATATAACCGGTCACTTCGACTCATACAAATACCTAGTGTGCTACACATNATGCAATTTCTCGTTCGGTACGCCCAGCATTGCCGTTGCTTTTCGGTTCGACATCCCTTCTTGCACGAGCTGCATGCAGCGCTTGTCTTTCTGCACCTTTTCTTTCACGATCGCAGTCATGGTCACCTCGCTCGGATAGTCAGAATTTCACTTGGCTCCGACAAAATGAAAATGGCGCCAACCTGCGTGTATCGTACCTCATACGAAAGGGGAAATTCGCGCCAATCTAATCGTTCAAACTATTCAATCAAAACGTTGTTTTTGGACACGTCATCCTCGTTACAAAATAGTCCCATAGAATAGGGTTGGCTCGACCGGAAATCCGTTACGACCGGAAATGTGTAAAACACGGATACAGTTTTGTCACCAGTGGTTTCTAGCTTTTGGAAAAAGCGTTCCCGCGCGAGATATGCACTGTTGTGCTAGAGCTCGCAGCACCATTTACAGCGGAAAGTATATGCTCCATCGTCCAACAGTCCTTGCGGTCGTTGTGCTTGCGGATGTGGCCAAAACCACGGTCACATGAGGTTTTGGTATGGCTCTTGACGAAGAACTTGTAGTCAACAGCGCCCGAATGCACTTGAGCTAGGAAGAATTTAATGACGTGGTTGTTCTTGTTTTGGCACGAGCAATTGTCCGCATAACCTCCCCCCCAGAAATCACCACGGTCGGGGTGAAGTACTGCAACATCGAGTTAATCTGATCACTTCTTCTTCCACTTGTAGTCTCATCGTACAGATAGTTGGTTTCTATACCCTCATTTTCGTAGAAAATACCGAAGACATTGACAGCAAGCAATGAGCAGAAATACCACTGTGATGGCGTCGAGGTGACGGACGGGCTCGTTATGTTCTGAAAAAAATCCATCACAATTACTGCGACGTTACTGCTGCTGCACATCGGCTGTTGTGACGACGCTTTTGTCCTTCTTGTACTCACGTCTAAACATACCAGATACATTATATATATCAATCTCCCAGTTAGAATAGACTGCTACACCACAGTGATATTTATGTCAATATATCTCATTCGATGTGCAGACTCCGTGTGCTGTCCGATTTCTTCAGTTTGTTCAGCGGTGGCTCCGCGGCGCATGAGACTCTAGTATATAGTGCACAGAGCGCACATATTGGACTGTGAAGACCGGATCCTGATGTTGGGGTAGTGAAGTGACAGTAACTTTCGCATCGTGGAGACTGACAAATGCGTGCATTTCATCGTACAGAGCATCCCACGTAAACGTAGCAGGCAACAGCGTGTACATCTCACGACGTTAGTATTTTTGCACCTTAGTTTTCTGCATGCGCACCCTCACAGACGCCACTTCTCCCAACTCATCAGCAAAAGTTTTGAACCACTTCACCAACCACACCAGATCGACATTAGATGCGTGTTTATTGAGGGTATTGCCATGGTCTTTCGCCGCAATGTGTCCCTCTCAAACGCGCTGCTTGTAGCGCTGAATAGTGAGAGGGGTGACCTCGACCCAACGTGCAAACGACGGACGACATACATGGCCCACGAACGACAAGTAGTAATGGAACTTCTTGGGCACGCCACCTCCACGACGCCTCTCAGCCGTAGGTTTGTGCATAATCACATACAAAAGCGTGTATATGCAGGTCGTTCTTTCAGACTTCGACAGCTGGGAAAGGGAGCACACCAACCACTCCAACTCGCCAGCCTTCCCCTCAAGGCAACGTCGCTCGCACTCGTCTACACCTATGAGGTCCGCCAAACGTTGTTGCACGTCCACATCAAACAAATTGATGTCAATGTCCTCCTCCTCAGCTTCGCTCGCTGTGCTTTCTCCGGTTAGCATCTTGTCCTCAACAGATCCTTCATCGTCACTCCAGTCGTCGTCGTCACTGTCGTCGAGTTCTTCTTCCGCATAGACGCATTCGTCCTCACTCCCATAAGGGTGCTCAACTGTCTCTGTGTCCTGTGCTAGCTGGATGACAGCTGCTTGCGATGCAGCAGAGACTGCACTTGATGGCGGCACACTGGGAGATGCCATAGAGGATTGCTCCGTAATCGAGCACTCCGTGCGGGTTGACGGTGTAGTTGAGGGCTGCTCGACTTGCATCTTTAACCGTTTCTTCTCGTGTGAGCTCACTTTAATGACCGCTCGGATTTACAGAACACAAATCTACCGTTTTCTCGAAAGTTCGGATTGGTACGAAAATCAATGGTCCAATTTTGAAGCCGATTATCTTGATAACTCCAAATGATTCATTAGTATCATGTGGTACGATGCCGTCTCATATACTCTGGGGGATTCAACAATGGGGAGTTCAACAAGCAGCCAAACGAATATGAGCATACTACAGCATTGCGACAGCAGCGCTGTGGATGCAACGAAAGGGCATCATATTTCTGAAGGAAGAAGGCGGAGCAAACAGGAAATGTGGAATCGGCAACTGAGGGCATCAGCGCTAATAGACTGCTAACGGACAGAGATGAAGGCGCAATGTCTGTACATGCGCAACCGCATCCTAAACAGTTTCGAGTATAACCACTCGCCACAGGAAGAAAAAAAAACAGGAACCACGCGTAGAAAGGTGACTAGAATACTTTCAAGGATCTACACCAATTTTAAAATATTTCTAGTAGTAAATTGCAGTGCTCTCTTCGATCGCAACCGGCGTCGACAGAAAAATGGATATTTTTACCATTCCAGCAACCATCAAACCATTTGGTAATTTAAAATAAATTACCGACCACTACAAAAAGTGATTAAACGGTTTTATTAATAAACCGTGGCGTTTTCTCGGGGCAAAAACTTTCGCTCCCCCACATCTGCGTTACCTGCTTCGGGGTTGATCGTCGAGTCATAGCTGGGTCAATCACTCGCAGTTTCCGCCTAGAACTCCTTGGTGAAATCAACACAGTAATAATGCTAGACGTCCACACACTTTAAGCGGCCACACGCTCTCATTGGGCGTACCAACTCGGTCGGAGTACTGATAGACGATTTTCTCTCAGTTGAATTCGTGCGTGTCGACCACGATCACTTGTACGTTCACAACCACTGTCAGAGTGCTACGAGGGCAACGAACTGCTTGACATACATCCGAAGCTTCCTTTGTGCAAGGCGAATATGGTGCACCAACTTCGTCAGGAAGTTCCGGTTCCCTCTCGAAAAACCGACCGCAGCGTCCTGATCTTCTTCATGATGCGGCCGAACGACCCCCCCCCCCACCACTTACTTTCGTGACTTTTGGCACAGACGCGATCGCCGAGGCAGAGTTCTGCAGCCTTCAGTTGCTCCACCTGGCGGGCGACGCAGCGCGGCTCGAGCCACCAGCAAAGTGCCTTGTAACCTCCAGAGCGCCAAGAAGTCTTCTATCGGCTCCTCACTCACTCCAGCAGATAGCGAAGCAAAACACTCTAGCAAAAGCATCATATATTTGTTGTTGGGGCACTTCTCAGAGTATGAAGTACGCTGCTGCCATTCGCGCCGCGCACACCACCTAAATATGCTTACAGGCACGTGGCACCGAATAGCGGCTCGAGCTGCGTGTTGATGATCTTGTTCATCAGCGACAGCATCAGCTTCTGCGAGACGTCAAGGAAAACACGGTAGTAGTCTCCCTTCTCGTTCAGCTTCTTGGCCGAGAAGTCAAGCAGGCCGTTGATAATCTGCGTGGTGAACTTACTCGAGTTGTGGACGACAAAGTCGATGTTGGTGATCAAGTCCCAGCCCAGCGTCAGCGCGTTGACCTTGGCGTCCTTGAAGTTCTCGTAAATCGCGGCGGACACGCCCGTGAGGTCGCCGCCCAGAGCACCCGTCATGATAGTGGTCACCGTCAGGTTCTGGCACACGGACGTCGATATGCCCGGCGCGCATTCGTACAGATTCGCCTCCATGTTGGTCACGATCTGCGGCTTGCGCACTGCAAGAGCCACGTCCACCGTGATGACCTGGGGCCGGCACTTGATCGGGTGCAGCAGGTCGACCCAGCAGATCTGGTACCACTTGTGGTCGGGCTGAGCGACCTCGACGGTGAACGTGCCCACGAGCGCGATGGTGCCTGTGAAGTCCGTGCCCAGACCCAGCGTGTTCGAGCTCGTGACGTTCACCGGCATGGGAGCGATTGTCGTGATGCCCGACACGTTGAGCCAGTTGATCGTGGGCGTCGTCTCGAACGTGTAGCCGAGGAACGAGATGTTCTGCGCGGCCAGCGTCTGGTTCCCGAGGAGGAGCGGATCGCTAACGTACTGCTTGAGCACCGACGGCGTTGTCTTGACGATGGTCACCAGGTTGTTCAGCGCGATGAAATCGGCCGTAGCGGTCTGGAAGTCCGCGAGTACGCACGTGTTGTTCACAGTAAGGCCAGCCGTGTTGTTCACAGTGGGGATCGCGGTGAGGTTTACATTAGAGACCACGGTGGGGCTCACAATAGGGCTCACGGTGGGGCTCAAGCCGGGGCTTACTGTGGGTACACCGCCGCCATTACCAGCGGAGACGGTGCCAACGGTAGCGGCAATGGCAGCGAGGAATCCGAAGAACTTGACCATCCTGAGCAAATGGTGGAATGGAGTCTGAACGGGACGAAGCAGATTGAGCAATGCGGGACCTGATCGCCCACCTTCACTCGTTGCTGCACCGAGTTACGGATGAATCGACCGAGTAGATTAGCAGCGAGAGCTTTGCACCCTCATCTTGCTGCTCGACAGCGACGTGTTACGGACTCGATAGTCACGTGGAATCAGACATTTTCTGCGGCTGCAAGGTAAGCAGGCAGCAGACGCACCGGAGGTCCGGGCTCTGCATCAAAAGCTCAAGGATACATCGTGGGCGAATGTTGCGACTGGGGCTACCAAAATGGGCCAGAAAGTCCACATTTTGTATCTGGACCAGAGCAAAAAACGGGAAGCTGCCAGACATAAGATAACAGAAATGGATGGCGAAAAATGGCAAAACGTTGTCATGTTCATAGTTTGGGTAGGTCTCATGGCGCTGAGAAATGGACGGATGCAAAGGGCTACCTACATGTAGCTAGACAGTCCTCACCAAGTCGGTGACTGTCTACGACTCGAGGCACGTGGCGCCAAATTGCGGCACCAGGTCGTTCGTGATTAGATTGTTGAGCAGCGACAGCAGCAGCTTGTCCAGCACGTCGATGAACACTGTGTAATAGTCGCCCTTCTTGTTCAGCTCCTCGGCGGAGAAGTCCAGCAGGTTGTTGATGATCTGCGTGATGAACGTGCCGACCTGATGGAACACGAAGTCGATGTTGGTGATCGAGTCCCAGCCCAGCGTCAGCGCAGTCAGCGACGCGCTCTTCATGCGGAGCAGCACCTCCTCTTCGATCGTGGACAAATCGCCGCCGCTCAGAACAGACACGAGGATGCTCGTCACCGTCAAGTTCGAGCACACCGACGTCGAGATGCCCTCGGCGCACTGGTACATGTCCACCTGAGTACTGGTGACGACCTCCGGCTCCTTAAGCGCAAGCGCGACATCCACGGTGTATGTTACCGAGTCACACACGAGCGGATGTAGCAGGTCAACCCAGCAGATCTGGTACCACTTGTGGTTGGGCTGCGCGATCTCCACAGAGAACGTAGCGTCAACTGACACTGTGCCGGTGAAGTCCGTGCCGATGTCGAGCGTGTCCGAGCCCGTGACGTTGATCTGTTTGGGGGACAGTGTCGTGAGACCCGAGACATTCAGCAAGTTGATCGTGGGCGTCGCCGTGAAGGTGTAGCCGAGGAACGAGAAGTCCTGCTCCGCCAGAGTCTGGTCCTCAATGGACAGCGGGTCGCTGATGTACGAGCTCAGCAGCGACGGCGATGCCTTGACGATGGTCACGATATTGTTGAGCGCCGTGAAGTCCGACGTAGCGGTCTCGAAGTTGGTGATCACGCATGTGTCCGCCACGGACGCGCTGCTCTCGGAAGCGGCAGATGCAAGACTCATCACGGTGGCGATGGCAGCGGCAAACCCGAAGAACTTGGCCATGGTGATTGGAAGCTGGTGTGTGCTCGAGGAACCAAATTGAATTGTGAGCAGATCCGCTGCCAGGCAGCGAAGACCGGTGCGCCAGCATGAGCAGACATCGGCGACAGACCTTCAATATCAGCAACACGTAAGGAGGGCAGCCAATGGATCACCCCGAGTCAACTCTGCAAACGGATAGGTGAGGAGTAAGAGTTATCAAGTGTTGCACCTTTGAGCTGCCACAAATTATCACGACGAAGACCACAACGAAAACGCCAGAAACAACAAGTGGTGGAATTGAATGCACGATTAGCGCAGCTTGTTGCTTGTATTAATAGTTGATGGGAATTCCCACTTTCAAGATCGATTTTATCAGGCTTCTATAGGACAATAATAATTAAAAAGAAGGCCACTTAACTCCCTTTCAAGATCGACAAACATACTTGCCAGGGCCCACAAAAAAAAAACACTGACGCACTTCAATGTCACAACCAATTTACATACCTGTAGCCGGGCCTCGACTTGAGGCGCGTAGCCCCGCCCTTGTGAACTCGGAGCTGACAAAGATGTTAAGCTTCAACCTGATCTAGCAGGCCTCGAGGACGAGACGCAAACTGGGGGAGGGGGCTTCTTGTTTAGCTGGTCACTCAAGCAGTTTACTGTTTGTATGTTTGGATATTGAGGAATGGAACGGGTTGCCGTCAATCAAAGTTGCGTTCTTACTGCCAGGATGCTGGTCAACGTTAGATTAGCGCACACGGATGTGGAGATGCCCTCCGCGTACTATTACATGTCCACCTGCGCACTCGTAACGACCACTGGTTTCGTAAGTGCAAGCGCAGGTGAGAGTGGTGACTAAATGACGAACGAAATTGGGGGTGACGAAAGAAATGCCAGAAGTCAATCATAGATTAAGTGGAAAATGTCGTTGCTAAGTGAAAAGATCCCGAATAGAGCGACAACAAGGATTACTCGAGCGCCATAGCTAAAAGCATCTTACAGGCACGTAGAGCCGAAAAGCGGCACCAGCAGTTGGTCGATCAGGTTGTTCAGCAGCGAACGCACGAGCTTGTTCAGGACCTTGATGAACGTCTTGTAGGCGGTTTTCTTCTTGTTGAGCTTCTCCGCCGAGAAGTCGAGGAGTCCGTTGATGACGTTCGAGATGAAAGCACCGGTGTCGTCGAAGGTGAGATCGATGTTGGTGATCGAGTCCCAGTCAAGTGTCAGTGACGTCAGCGACGCGTCCTTGAAATGCTTTAGAACAGTGTTGAGCACGCTCGTTAGATCGCCACCGAGGGCGGCCACGAGAATGGAAGTGATAGTCATGTTCGAGCACACCGACGACGAGACGCCCGAAGCACACTGGTACAGGTCTGCCTCAACTCCCGCTACAATTGAAGGTTTGTTCAGCGCCAGAGCGACGTCCACGGTGACCGTCGTCGAAGGACAGCTGCGTTGGTGCAGGAGGCTCGTCCAGCAGATCTCGTACCATTTCTTGTCGACCTGCGCGAACTCAATCGAGAACGTGCCGCTCACCGACACTAGCCCCTTGAAGTCCGCTCCCAGGTCAAGAGTGTTGGTTCCAGTGACGTTGGCTGTCTTCGGTGCGATCGTCGTGATTCCACTCACGTTCAACAGCTCGAACGATGGCGTGGCCTTGAAGTCGAGGGCAAGGACGGTGAAGTTGATGTCGTCCAGAGTCTGGTTCGTGAGGACCAATGGGTCGGTGATGTACATTGGCAGCAGCGACGGCACGAGATTCAGAACGTTGTTGATCCCGATAAAGTCAGCGGTAGCGGTCTGGAAGTCCGCGAGCACGCACGTATCCGCCACGGTGGCGGCGCTGGTCGTCCCAAAGGCAGCGGTGGCAATGGCGAAGGCGAGGATCTTGGTCATCTTGTTTTTCAAGGTGGTGTAGCGTCGGTGGAGAACTGCTGATGAGCTCGAGAAAGAAATTGAGAAGCGATCCTCGAATGAAGCGAGGCGAGTGGGAACAAGAGCAATAGAGCGCGACGCGATGGATGTTGCAAAGGGTTGCTGACGTGGAAATGTCCATAGCTAACAGCAAAACCGGGTCACTGATTATCTATGCCAGTGTTCAAGTTGATTGGCCCTGTTGTCTTCCATTATGATTGAGGTGGGACCTCGGCACGCTTACCAAGATGGCTTTGGCAAACCAGAAACATGTTGCTGAAACTGGGCCACAAACAGATTATTTGTCATGACACCATCGTTCAGTGCTCGTTTCTGGCGTTTTCTGGCGCATTGTGGCTACCACCAGCTGACCAAGTAGTCTCCGTCCGTGCGCCGGGCACTGCCTCTGGAATGGATCCACCGAGCCACTCTCATGACAGTAGACTGCCAAGGCCGGTGCAACGAGGCCATCGGCTCTAGAGTTGCCGAAGGCTATCGGTGTCTGCCTGTGACTCACAGCATACTCTTGCGAGCTTTGCTTCAAACCGAGGATTTGCACGTGAACGTTATTACTGGTAGCATTCTGCCGGCATATCCAGGAGCGCTACGACGGTTAACGTCATGATATTAAGATAAATACGCCATGATGATGTCGAGCTTTCGTCGCCTTCAACGGCACGACTATGGCTACTGCAGTAAGTATGTACCTTTGGCAGAGACTATTGTTACAAACTGGAGAATGAACCGTCAAATCACAAAATTGGAGGTGTCGACATGAAATCTGTTATCCAGCCTAAACCCAAAAACCCTTGCTGGAAGGGCTTAACCCTATAGGATCGCGTAGAAGGTGACCATGCTTGGTCCTGGGTTTAAGCCCGCGTGCTACGCACACGGACCTTAAACCTCAGGCATTTAGGGGGAAAAAGGGGCCAAAAAGGGCTGATATACAAAAGCAAGTAAGTCCAGTTTGTAAAAATAGTCATTTTCATCCACCTTTCCGCGCACGCTTTTAGCAGCCATCAGCTTTACTAACTGGTACTTCGAAGTATTAATACATTTTGCTCTTCCACCGCGACCACTGCACGCTCGCTCCGTCTTGGTGCAGCCTTGGAACTTACGTCGGTTTAATAGAGCGCTCTCCACTGTCATTCTGTGCAGCTGGCGCTTCACGGCGGCCAGTGACATCGTCACTAGAAATACTCATATAACTTACCCCACGGTTGCCTGGGGCGAACGACACTATGTAGAGCAGACACTGGGGCGGATCCGCTCTCGGGTAATTTCTTCATGCAGGGGCGGGACACCTGCCAAATTGGCAGTGCCAGTCGCAACGAGATACGCCGTCATTGTTGTCCAACACACCCGAGTCTTCCGTTGCTTGGTCCCGACCGTACTTTAAAAATCGAGTCGGCGATTAATGCGGTGGGCTCAATTCCTTGGTCTCCTAGTCCGAAGGGTA
Source organism: Phytophthora podocarpi (assembly GCA_001314375.1). Lineage (NCBI taxonomy): Eukaryota > Oomycota > Peronosporomycetes > Peronosporales > Peronosporaceae > Phytophthora > Phytophthora podocarpi. The sequence goes on along the minus strand of LGSN01000510.1, from coordinate 17,110 downwards.
CCGGAAGTTGTTGTCGGAGTTTTTGTACTTCTGGAGTCCAGGTGAAGCTCGATTCGTCCCCACAAACTCCATGTCCGAATCGACTACAGTACATTGTACCGGTACGTGCATTAACGCCTACAGTACTGCTATATAATGTGTTGTACACCACATACACGTGGACCACATCTTAGTCATTTCCGCATCACTAACGCTCAGCACTTATGAGCGCGACGCCGACCAACGTCGTGCGCTACGACGTTCCCAATGGGGACTTCTGCACGTACCTGAAGGGCTTCTGGAAACGCAACCTAGAGTGGCGTCACTTCGGCTCCAGCTTCAAGCACCTGCGCTCCACCAACAACGTCGTGTTCATCGAGGAGGATCTGGACGCGGCGCGGCAGCCTAACACGCAGTGCGCAGTGCCTCACTCACCAGCTCTGCCATTTATTGTAGAATTAATATATTATAATGTGCAACTGTTTATTAAGGTTTCTTCGGTGGTCGTTCGGACGCACGCACAAGAAGCAGGATCTCGCCAGCGCCTACACGGTGCAGGTCAGAGCAGCAGCTATGAAGATCTCCTGGCTGGTATCTGGTTACCGACGGGTGGAGCAGACTAAAAGTGCATGTACTTGTTGATGTCTGCAGTTCATTCCGGACGAGCAGGGGACGTTCATGGAGTGGAGCTTCGAGGGCGTGACGTGCCACGGAGTCTTCAAGCCCGAGGCCAGCGTGGCCATCCTCAACTTCTGTCTGCAAGAGTCCATGGTCACCATCACGTACCGCGTCCTCGACGCCAACAGTGAGTCATTAGGCTGCTGGCTGTTGAAGATGGTATCGTTGGTGGTGGTTTACTTGATTGTTGATTGTGTTGCTGGACGTTGTGACAGCCATGGCCGTGTGCATCGTGGACGTTGACAGCGAGCACACGCCCACGATCCAATACGGCAACATGTGCGTGATGACAGTACTCGATGTACTGATACGGATTGCTATGACTCATGAATGTGCTCTGTTGTGTTCTTTTGCTGCAGGTATCGCATCAAACCGTTCAAGTACGAGCGCGAGCCGGAGGACTGAGACAGCGGCAGTCGTCCACATCGCACTTAATTAAATTGCGGATAATATATGTACTGGTCGTCTTTATGCCGAGCGAGTCTTGGAGTCAGCGCAGCGTTTCATCAACCGAAAATGGAAGAGTGAGCTGTAGATAGCGCACTGCTCATTTGGATTTAAGATTTCGAGAAATCACCCTTTGGTCTCCTTTTTAGCCGGCAGTCTGGTTAGGCGGGCGGCTTTTGCAATTTAACCTAATTAAACCCGACCAAGGAGGACATGGGTGGGTGGAATTAACCACTTCACAAACCACTTCGCACCGACCATGACCCGCAAGCGTGTGGCGACCGGAGGCACCTTCGCGTGCGACGAAGCACTCGCCGTACCTCTGCAGTATCTTCTGAAGAATGTCGGTGCCATCTTGCTGTTTGCTAGGGAGCTAATTGGGCAGCACCGGTCTCTATTACCAACCAGTCACGTTACGAAACGTTGTCTGGCTGACCGAGCTGAGTGGATAGCTAATGTTTTTTTGCGTGTACAATGCTTTAGGCTGTGTGGAATGTCGACGTCGACTTGCAATGGCTCCGGTATGGCAGTCTGGCAGACTTTGACGAGTGGTCCAGGGACGTGCTGCATCCTGCGCGTCCAGTTGACTTGGTGCTATTACTCGTTCGCCTTAGTGACCTCGAAGCGGTGCATCCTGAGTTGCATTTCTCCAAGAAAAGTGACGACGATGTCGGTGTGGATGTTTCAGAAGCTGGTATCTCTGACAGCCCTATCAAGCAATTCCTTAGCGATCTTGAGAGGTACGATGCCATGGATACGAATTCCACCACCGCCCCGCTGGTGGTTTTGTTGTGTCCGTGTCCACCCACTGCAGCAGCAAGATTCACTGCAATGGAACGTGAGCTCCAGAACAAGACTGGGGCAATGCAAAACGTGACCGTGCACTCGACGGTGCGGCTTCTGGGGCTCGTTCAACAGCAGTACACGGCTGCGTTCTACGATGCCGTTGCCGACAAGCGCCAACATTCGCCGTACACTCAAGCGATGTTGAATGTGCTGAGTTTGTCACTGTGCAGACAGATATGCCGCCTCTTCCGTTCGGCTAGCAGCCGGAAAAAAGTTATCGTACTAGATTGCGACAATACTCTGTGGGGTGGTGCGGTCGCCGAAGTTGGCGCCAGCGGGATCGACCTAGCTCCGCGCTTTCTCGCACTTCAGCGTTTCGTAGTTGCGCAGCAGGAGCGAGGTATGCTGCTTACACTTTGTAGTAAAAACATTATCGCGGACGTGGCGGAGGCGTTTACACAACGTCGTGGCGACATGGTGCTCGACCTGGACAAGCATGTGGTAGCCACCAAGGTTAATTGGCAACCGAAATCGGAAAATATCGCGCAGCTCGCCAAGGAACTTTCTCTCGGTAAGGTGGTGACCGTGAGCTGCGGGCTGGCATTGCTTTCTCTTGAAGTTGTGCTAAGCTTAACGCTGTGTGGATGTCGTAAATGCGTAGGGCTGGACTCATTCATTTTCATCGACGACAACCCTCTCGAGTGCCATGAAGTCGCGGTTGCTTTGCCGTCTGTAACAGTCATTTCACTTGGAGCAGATTTTTCTGAATCACTACTCGATGAAGAATGGGTTTTTGACGATGGTCTGAGCGCAAAATCACATACGTCGGCGGCAAGCGCCAGCACAAAGGAAGATGGTCAGAGAACGCAGCTTTATCAGCAAAATCTTGAGCGTGAACAACTTCGTGAATCTTCCTCAACGCACAGAGCATTTCTGAGTGCTCTTGGTGTGAAGATCGTCTTCGAAGAGCTTGGTGGCGAACAAGAGCTTCGAGAAAGAAGTCCTTCATTTACTCGAGCGCTGCAGCTCCATCATCGTACGAATCAGTTCAACACGGCAACAACTTTCGCCAAGCGAATGGAGGAAGACGCGTTTCTGGAATATGTCGCCGCTCCGAACCACACAGTCATTTGCGCTCACGTGACTGACCGATTCGGTCACTACGGCCTAGTAAGCGTTGCTCTTTGTCAGTATGTACGGGACAGCAATATTTTACGTGTCGACAGCTTTTTGCTCAGTTGTCGTGCGCTAAACCGTGGTGTGGAGCATGCTATGACGCGAAGACTCGGTGAACTCGCAGTGAAGACAGGTGCAACATCGCTGGAGTTTATCTGGGAGCCAACAGAGCGGAACCAACCAGCGCATTCATTTTTCTTGGCGCTGTCCGATGTAATATTTGCGGCCAAGAGTGAGCACCAGTCCAAGACCATTGGTACGGAGAAGTGGAGCCTCAGTATCTCTAACTCTGGCACCTGGGTGATCGCATCTGATATGGCGAGCCAGGTGCCCTTCCTCAAGTCTGAAGACAGCTCCCATCGAAGTAGCGATAAGGCAGGCGGGTTGACAGGAGGGCTTCTTAGCCTTCAATCTATCCACTGGCTCCGGTATCTCGCTCTTTCAGTTGCCAGGTGGTTGCTGTCTTCCATTGTGTTGCCGCGGTGGATAGCACACTTACTCAAGCCGTCCCTCGTCCAGCGGCTTGATGGCGTCGGATCTGTTGGGTTATTGCGCGTAAATCTCCGCGATCGTGGCAGCTTGGAGCAGTTCCTCAGTCCTGCTCTGCACAACATACCAAGCGTGAATCGTTTCGTTGTCTCAGATTCTAGTAGCACAGATGACTCGAATGACGACGACAAGTTTCGACGGAAGGCACGCCACCAAACGAAGCTGGAGCTTGTTAACCATGCCCATGAAGAAGCGTCATGCGTGGTTTGGTCCGCTAACCGACCGCATACCGACGACCAAGCTGCAGTTGGTGACGATCTCAGCCGAAAAACTGTCTCCGACAATGCAGCCAGACCTGGAGTCAGCCTTCAACTCATTTGCGAGTCCCCGCAGTGCTCTTCAACCATCCAACGTGATGGTCGATGTGCCTTCCAGCGATGCCGCAACTGCTGCTACCGGATCCAGCGGCTTCTGACGCGCTCGTCGCATCACGCGAATGCCGAGGCCCGACAGTCGGCCGTGAACGCGCTGCAAGTAGAATTCGCTGCTGACCCTTCCCTAGCAGCAACGAAGGACGTGCAGGTGTCTAGCCAATGGTGCAAAGCGCACCAAAACAAGCGGCGGCGTGGGGAGACATACAACAGAAGGAATCACCGTCAAAGGAGACCTACGCGCGCTCTGAAGATGTGAACAAGCCGGTCGGTAATAAATTCATCGAGTGATCTAGTCGCTGTACTTGGCACCCTTGTTTTCCTCATCCGAGTCGCTACTGCTGCCGCTGTCACTGTTGCTGTCGCTGTCGCTACTGTTATCGCTGCTACTGTCGCTGCTGCTGGTATCACTATCACTCTCTTCGGCATTGTCTTCCTCGTCGTCAAGAATGGGGCCATACAAGGCCTCGTATCTCTCCACCCACAAGAGTGCTTTGACTTCTTCCATTGTTCGTGGAGAACCCTGTCTTTTCAGCTTCTTAAGGATCTCTTCCGGTGTGTTGCAGTCCTGCCGAAATTCGGGCGATGTAAGCAATCGCATTGACCGAGGCTGAATCCTCTGAAGCACTCTGTAGTAGTGGATCGGTAGGATGTTTTGCAGCGTTCGCGCGATATCGATACGGGAAACCACACCAAAAAGCCCATTTTGCTTACAAACCGAATAAACCGCATCTACGAAGGTCTGATCATTCACGTACACGATCTTCTTGAGGACCGGCTTCAACGTTTTCTTGAGCTCCATAAGCCGAAGTCTTCGTTGGCGGACAAATATTGCTGTTTTAACACGTATTGTCTCCTCCACGAGATCCTCACCAGGAAAGTGCGGGTGCGAGCTAGGTAGAACACGTTTCATCTCCTCAATGGCTGCCTTGGCGGTGTCCTTTGTCACTTCGAATACACCCTTCACTCTTTGACGACGCACATACGTGGCAATAAATTCCTCATATCGCATCATCAGGCCGCCGTGGCCGTAGGCCACTAGGTTTTCCTTCAAACGACTTCGGAAAAAGTTCGCACAGTGCGCCACTACTTTCGATGTCGGCACTAGCATGTCCGAGCGACGCAACTTTTGATGTAACACCGAGTAGATGTGATGCACAGAGGCTTTCGGGTTGTTGTAGACTTCTTCTTCAACCATTCCGACAAAACCTGGGATCAATGCTGGAATTGTAGAAGCAGAAATGGCATCGGCTTTGCGCTTTCGCTGGGATCGTTGGTCGCTCATGCTTGAGAGGTCAACTTCATATTCTAATGCTTCGTAGAGTTCTTCCACAAATTGCGGATCAACATCTCCTGTTTTGCCCGTTCGTCTCACCACCACTTCCGTCTTCTCACAAGAGGCTTCTCTTTCCACGATAGATTTTCGGTCGACCACGTGCAGGGTGTCCGAACTTCCCTTAAACACGGGCAGTGTTTTTTTCTTACAATTGTCGGCCACATGGATAAATGGCATGCCAGAAAACGGTGTATGCACTATTATTCCTCCTGTCGTGTTGGAAACTGATGGGAAAAAGCTGTACAATAGCGCGCAGTGTTAGTACAGGTCATTCATACAGCAATCTCCACGTTCAGATTCGTCGGGTACCTTTTAAACAAGCGAGCGTGTTCATGGCTGAAAGCCACATCTGGTGAAGCCATCGCAGAGCGCAGAGCTTCTGTCATTGGAAGATGACCAGGAAAAAGTCGATGTGCCACAGCAGCACGATAAATAGACACCTCCATGAAAGTGCTGTCACATTTTGAGACGGCTACCACTTCCTGCATCGTGCTTGGCCTGGCAAAATAGACTCGTTTCCACCAAACGCGCTGTGCTCCCACATCTGCGATTGTTTCTTGGTTCAACAAATCTGTCGCTCCTCCTTCGATTTGATCCAACAAAAATTCATCTTCGTCCATTGCTGCGAGCAGTTCTGCCAAATTCCTCCACAGCGCCAATGCTATGTCTGGATTTTGCGCAACGTACAAATCGCTGCCACACGTATCAAGTGCTTCAACTAGGACTTTTGTCAGCACAAATGATGACACTGCGCCAGCACTGGAGAGCTCCAACATTTTTTCCAGCGGATAGCTACAAGAAGGATCATTTTTCATCCACCTACCGATAAAATGGGTTGTTAGCAAGTGAGAAGGCAGTACGAGTAATAGCGTAACTTCTTACCTAGAGAACACAGCAACCTGAGCATCCACTGCATCCGGATAATAGCACCCCAGAAACCCTGCAAGCTGAAGAGGGAAAGATGTGAGTTACCAGGCAGAGCTAACAACATAATGATAACTGAGTCACTAATCGTACCATTCTTGGTCCGTGGGGATCGTCAGGGTTCATGTGAAAGAAAGCCTCTAGATAGTCACACGCTGGCTGGATATCTCCCACCAGTACAAGGAGCTGCACATAGTGCTCCACAAACATTGCCGAATTCGGGCTCAACGCCACTGCACGCCTCAGTGCATTACTGGCGTGTTGATACAATATGTGGACCCCAATGGGTGTTTTGAACAAGTAATTGGACTCAATCACCGATTCGATACTTTCACTCGCGCCGAAACCATTGCCGACAGTGGCATCCAAGTCATCGTCTTCCTCTTCCTCGTACTCCATGCCTTCGCGTTTTAGCATTTCACGAAGTCTTTTTGACTCGATGAGCATGAGCCAGTAGCATAGAATGCCAAAGTTCGCAAGTAACCTCGCATCTTCCTCAGCCTCCTCCATCTAATTTTACCAGAAAAAAAGTAGCAATACGCAATCGTGAGACTTTTCGAAAGCACTAGCCGCCGAGATAACTTCAAAGTCTAAGCAAATTAGACAATGTACCTGCTCTATTTTGTCTTGGTACATGTGGTAGGCCTCATAAAACTCTCCGTGGATGATGTGAAAAAGCCACATCTCCTTCAAAATCGACATTTTCTGAGACAGAAACCACAAAGCATGAGTCGCTATATCCACCACTGCATTATGAAAGCGCAATGGGTAGGATACGTACGTCGATACGCTGAACTTCTAATGCAGCCTCGTAGAAGCTCAGCAAGTTATTACGGTAGTTCGGTTGTCGGCGTAAGATCTCAAAGCTAGCCTAAGTGTCCATAAGCACAGATAGACACCATAGGCAACGAGGGTATAAATTATATTTCGTTGGCTAGCAGACACGTACCAGCATTAAAGTATTTGGTTTGAATTGGCACGCACCTCAATGCACAAAGCTGGAGTCAACGTGAATCGATGAAACAGCACACCCAACACTTTCGCCGCACCTGCATAGTCTCGAGCCCCTAGAAGCTGCGGCAACGAAAGCGGATACATGCATGGTTATTCTCAACACTCAGCACCCAATGAAATCATCACTTACCCTTGGCAGCAACTGTTCGAACGCCAGACGCAGCCGCGTAACCGTACTCCTATCATTCAGTTTGCGCTTCCACTGATCGAAGTAGATGTATTGAGCCGATGTGTTGCTCAGATTCTTGACCTGCCGGTCCAAGGTCTTCTTTGCTGGCAGGGAGCCCTTGACCAGCGGGTTTTTGTCGGCAGCTCCCTCCCCGTCATCTGCCATCCGAGCGTCCATGCTCTCACCCGTTGACGAGGCGGAACTTACAGTGTCACTTTGCGCCCTGCCGTCGTCTTCTTCCACCAATTCATCAGTGCTGCCACGCGCGGCAGTGCTTGGCATCTCCTCCTCGTCGTTGTCCGCCTCTCCTCGTCCATCAGTTTCTGAAGATGCTTCGCCATCACCTTCGTCCGATGCATCAGCGTCCTCGTTTCTGTTCGCGTTTCCACTCTCTGCTTCTCTCTGTGCATCTGCGTTGTCGTCCGCTACATTCACAGCGCTGATCGCCATCTCCTCATCGTCCGCCATTCGTGTGTCTGTTCACCTAAAATGTTTTACTGTAACATGATATTTCGGATAGAAGTCTAGCCAACCAAGAATATTTAACGTGATATTTCGGATATTGTTGAGTTCCACCCTACTCGAGCTCCTGCTCGCCGTCGTCCTCGTGCAGCAGAATCGCCGCGATCATCTTGAGCTTCTTCTCCATCTGCACAGACAGAACAACCGCTGTTAACCACCTGCATCTTCACACTAGTTAGGACAACGAACAGCAAAGGCGGCAACTCGTACGAACCCGGTTGTGCGCACGCAGACTGCGCGAGAGCTTGCTGTCCGTGGCCTCGAACTGCGAGTGTGAGGCGGCGTGGCGCTCCTGGAGTCCACGCATAATTTCTTGCATGATGGCTTCAATCTGTCCGAAGGTTTCTGTCACGATAAAGATCACAGTATCAGCTCCGCTCTACTCGGACCGTCCCTCAGCCGCGCCAGCACCTTCCACCAGCGTCTCCACTTGCTCCTCCTGCTCGCGTTTGCGCTTCCTCAACGTCTCCAGGTGCCCATAGCACTTGGCCACGTACGTCGTCAACTGTTCGCCACCTTCTGCTGCGTCCTCGCCGATCGAGTGACGCGCCTCCTGCTCCTCTTGGTCCTTCACCATCGAGTTGCGCATGGGGGAAACCTCCTCCTCCTCTTCTTCACCTTCAGTTGCGACGCCGTCACCACTTGACAACATCCCATCCTCGTTCTCCTGCACAACACACGGAGTAACACGTTTCTTTACTCGTCTACTCTCTCTCTCTCTCTCTCTCTCTCTCTCACTCTCTCTTTGGGCATCACCACAGCTGCAACAAAGTGAGACTCACGCGGATCGGCGGCATCTCGTGTTGCTTTGCCTTGGGCATCCTCCGTGTCTTCCGCGCGGGTTGCACTAATCGATACTGAATCCAAACGGAAAGTGAACGCAGAACGGAAGGCGCCAAAAGGGAAATCAGGTGACCATCACTCCTACTTCAACTTGCACCTCAAAAGGATCAGATATATTTCACGACACGATGGTTAACTATTACTGGTTGTCCTCGTCGCCTTTGTTGCCCAATGCGTCGCCACCCTTGTGCTCCATGTTCTTGTTTTCAGAATCCTCAGCCTCCTTAATCATGCCGAGGAAGTTGGCGTCCACAGTGCGCAGTAGCTCCTCCATCTTGTCGTCCTTGAGGCTGCCACCGCGATCGTCCGCGGCTCCTTCCTCCATCGTGGCCTTCTTACGTCGCAGTTCCTTCTCCTTAGCCTCCAGGTTTTTCTCCCGCTTCGTCTCCCGCTCGAACATGCCGTTAATGGCGGCCTTTTCATTAGGCTGCGAGACAGCGAGGCCGTCTGACAGCTCCATGAGCGAGATCATGCCGTTGCAGTCTCCTACAGCTACGAGTTTGCCGCCAGACCCGGCGTTGCCTTGCACGCTGACAGACGAGAGAGCCACGTCTCCCACCTTATGAGAGTACGCCACCTCATTCTGCCGGTAGAAGAAGTCCCAGATGTCCACGACGCCATCCATTCGCGTGACGAAGAAGACGCCGGCACGTGTGGGTGACCAGCAGCCTGCAGTCACGTACGAGTCGTGATAGATCGTGCTCATGATGGGGGTCTTGAGATCCTCGCACCACAGACGGGCAGTCCAATCGCCGATGGTGAGGAAAAATTTGTTGTGCGTCGGGTTTCGCTGGATGGCACATACAGGTCCGTGGTGTTTGCCTGCTCCTGTGTCGTAAAGTGTGATGCCGTTGTTCTGCTTTGCATTACGCAAGTTCACACTGAGGACGGCACCCTGCTCCGTGCCCACGAGATACTTGGTGGGGCCAGCCTCCGTGTTATACTCCATAGACGACCCACCGAATGCCAAACCGTCCTTGTCGGTGAGAAGCAGCTTATGTGTGGGCTGTGCAAGGTGGCGAATATCCCACCAGAGCATCCATCCGTCCGTCGAGACGGAGCAGCACTGGTTACCGGTCTTGCTGGAGATCCAGAAAACATCGTACACCGGGTCATGATGAGAGTGCTCGATGATAGAAGTCTCTGCAGGTGCAGCGCCCGACTTGCGCAGATCGAAGAACGAGATGAGGCCATTATATGAGCCCGCAACGAGTTGGTCGACGGACTTCGGGTTGTAGCGCATGCACACTAACGGGGAGGCTGGCTTGAGAGTCGTTTCGGGCGTGTTCGGGTTCAACACGTCCCAGATGTACGAGTTGGCTGGCAGTCGTGCCGACGCGAACTTGGGGTCCTGGAAGTTGAGAATGCAGTAGCAGGCAGCCATCTTCTGCGGGCTCTCTGGATGCCAGTCGATCTGCGATACTGTGCGCTTGACCGGCTCCGGATCGCGGAAGACTGCAAGACCTTTTGCACTGGGCTGCTCAGTCGTGGCGGCCTCGCCCATGTGTGCAAAGTAGTCCTGGTAAATGTTGATCGTGTTGTTCTGCTTGAGTGCGCGATCCACTACTGGTCCCAGAGACTTGACTGCCTGCTTGTAGTCGTCGTCCTTTTCCGCCTTCTTGCGGAATCGCTGCACGTCGCTCTGCTCAGCCGGATCCACATCTTTCGGCCAGCCGCCTTCCACATGCCGCATGCTGCTATGCTTGGTCACCAGTCTCTCCGTGTTCACCTCGTGCTCCGACATGTGCGGCGTCGTATCCAACCTGGTGACCATTGGCCTCCGCCTCACATAGTCATTCTCCATTGCGTCGGCGCACGGAATGCTCTCCAGCACCTTGGCATCCACATTGCGGAAGTCGCAGTGCCGTCCGAAGCTCTCTCGCTGCTTGGTATACAAGTACGCGAGCTCCATGGCGCACAGTCTTGAGCTTGGACTTGTGGATCTTGGCACCGATTTGGAAGTGATGCAAGGATCGCGTCCTTTCGCGTCTAGCAGTCGCAGACCCTGTATCAACCATAGCACAGCACACAGCAACAGCCAATATATCCAGACCAGACCTACATGCAGGTACAAACGCTTAGAGACCCCCAATCGGAGACAAACTCGACATTTGCTTCGTGTTTCTCGGGGTTTTGATTCTTGCTGGCGCTTGCTGCTTACACACGTGACGAGAGCAATCATTTATCTGTTCTCTGCTCTGGTCGATTCACTACTGCTGCTGTGCCAAGACGTCTTACGCCTTCTTGTTGACGTCCGGACGACGCTCCAGATACAGTCGCAGCTCCTCCACCTCCTCCAAGTCCCGGTGGTACTTGTTCTGCAGGTATCCGCCTAGTCCAGCGCCTGCGCCCATGAACAGCACGTGCTCCCACGGGTCTGCACAGGGATAACAAGGTTGAGGTTAGTTCAGCAATATTGAGAGAGTGAGAGAGGGGGCGTAGACTCTCGGACTCTAGCAATCTCTGCAGTACTAATGGAGAGACACTATAGAGACACGGGGAGGCACGTACGGCGCATGTACGGGACCTTCTGCAGCACGTTGCTGCCGAGCTTGGTGGAGAGGCCCATGAGGGTGCCGACTGCGATGCCCGTGAAGCCCATTGCTGCTATATAGTGCTCGCTCGCTCAGTTCCGTGGGTTCTGCCCTCACAAGACCAGCGGCCGTAAATCGCTCGCGAATTACACGCATTTGATTGGTCTAAATTTTGTATCATGTGGTCTACATATTTATATTGATGTCGAGCGAAGGTCGCTTCAGCTTGGGGCGACATTCATGACGGTTGGTTCAGCCCGACCGACGAAAAGCTCCAATACGCCACCAATTTACTTGAGCTTGAGCGTCACCACTTGCGTCGTCTGATTTCTCACACCCTACAGCAGCGATGAGCGACACGGAGAGCGGCAAGAAGCACAGCAGCAGCAGCAACTACGAGGAGCGCGTGAAGCACGTTTCGGTGATCGCCAAGCCGCTGGCCTCCAAGAAGCAGACTAAGCGCGCCTACAAGGTGGTCAAGAAGGCCACCAAAGTCAAGGGCATCAAGCGCGGCGTCAAAGAGGTCGTCAAGGGCATCCGCAAGGGCGAGAAGGGCGTGTGCATCATCGCCGGAGACATCTCTCCTGTCGACGTCATTTCGCACATCCCCGTGCTCTGCGAGGAGAACGACATCCCCTACATCTTCACCCCGTCCAAGGTACGGACGGATCCGAGTACTGCAATTGCTGTTGCTTTGAGGCTAATTTAGACGTTGCGATTGCTGCTGCACAGGTGGATTTGGGCGCGTCGGCGCTGTCTAAGCGGCCCACGAGCTGCATATTGATCACGCCCAACAAGGCGGGCTTCAACGCGCAGGAGGCCTACGACGAGCTGCTGGAGGACGTGAAGCAGGTGCAGCCGGCGTATTAGATCGTTAGAAGGCAGCCTGTTGTCTGCCGTGTCTCCCCAACTCGTCAATTTGCATACATGTAGCACTTTATCATTAGTCCGCCGCCTTGTCTTCCGTGATGCTGTTGTGCTTCCACATTGAGCCCTCGACTGCAGAAGGATGACGAGCAGTGGTGCATTTGGGTTCTCTGGTCTCTAAGTGAAATGGAGGCGCTAGCTCGTCTTGATAGCTATGTGTCGCTCCTAGGATCCATCTCAATTTTGTTGTCACGCACGTTTCCTGTGGCCAACAGATAGTTCACTCATGCTATCCTACATGTAGGCAAACATTTTCTGAACCCCATGCACAATAGAGCCTTGGCGTTCAATCAGGTTCTGACGGTAAGCAAACGAACAACCTGACCAGAACTGTAGCATTTCGATAGTCAGCTACGCATGCACACAAACGCTAGCACTTTCCTCGCCAGCTTGTTTGTGATCGCAGTGAGCTAGCCCCAGCTGATGTTGTGATGCCCCTGCACTTGCCTAAAACAACTCGCTGAAAACGCTGCGTGCGAGGTCTTCCCAGTTCGCAAAATCCGATGCCTGAGGGAAATAATGGAACAGACCCTTGACCGAGCGGCTCGGATGTAGCAGCACTAGCTGCAGGAAGCGCTCCCGAAGGCAACGCCGTTGCGGTGTACTATTCGCCTTCTCACGATGGATGTACGCTTGCCAGTACTCCGATGCCAGCGTCTCCTTCCACAGCTCGCGATCACAGTGCTGTAGGCAACGTATACACGCATACAACAATTCCTCAGTTCACTGGAACTCATGAGTCAAACACAGCAAAGAATACCACTTACCAAAGCAGCGAAGAAGACGGCGACGAGGTCGTACAGCGGATCGCCCGTTTTGGCGTCCGCAAAGTCGATGACGGACGTCGGAACCCATTCATGCGGTCCAACAAACCTCGCCTTGCGCTTCGCTTCGATAGCTGCCAGGCCCGCAGGCGTCGTGAAGTCACCCTCGTCCTCCTCTTCAGAGCTGTTGGAACTGCTGCTGCTACTGGTCTCCCACTCCTCCTCGTTATCAAAACGGCCATCGCTTCCATCATCTTCGCTATCAACAATACGAGCATGAGTGGTAGTGGACTGAGTGGGCTGTGTTCCTTTTAAGATTGCGAGACGAGGTCCCAGAGGAATACCCAGATCCTTCAGGTGAGCTTCATCCACGAGGCTCAGTGACTCAAATGTCAGCTCCTCCTGCTCCACAAGCAGCGAAATGTACTTCTCGCAGCCGGTGGACTTCAGGAATGACGACAGATCCGAGGCCTGGTGTTCACCCGTGGCATTCTCTAAGCTTGACATGACCACATCATTTGACTGGCCATCCACTTCGGATCCGAGAATGTTTTCGTCTGTCAAGTCACCGTGAAGCAACACAGGCTTTACCCCCGATGGTTTCACTGGAAGAAGCTCCGAGACGATAGCATCTCTACTTACACCAGGAAGAAAGTTCTCGAGGAGCTTCATCAAGTGCCCAGGAAGATCACTCTCGACTAGGTGGACTACAAAGCAACAAACCAGTGTTAGTTCCAACACTTCCTCTCTAACAATATACAGCACCTGCAGACTTACATGATACGGCACGTTTTCTTTGGCGAAGCATGTAATGAATGTACCAGTCCCATTCAGCCTTGCTGTGCCCGTAAATCCCTCGAAATTTTGGGTCGATAGGAACTGAATGCAGCTTCGGCAAGAACTCCCGACTGATCCACGCAGCCACTCCCTTCCAACATTTAGGAGTAGCACCACCCTTTTTCGTGATCAAGTCGAGGCCAACACCGCTGCTCTTGTACTCAATGACAACGTACGGCCATCTCCACATTGGCCCTTCTCCTTCGTCATCATCCACTTCGTCCACATAAAGAAGGTGTCCAGAGTGATGCAAGCGGGGAATCATTGCTTGGAGCGACTGTTGTGAAGGTTCTGCAATCATTTGGTAGACAGCCCTCTCAATGCGGAAGCAATCCTCCATTGCGTATCGCAGGGACATCGTGTTCTTCAACTCGTGCGGCTGCAAGACATTCTGCTTACGACGCTTGGATGGAGATGCAAACACGCTGTCGGTTGAGTCGTAGTTTGGAGTCATGTACGTCTCAAAGTCAAACTCGCCCCAATTTTCGTTGTACTGGCTGAAGAACTTCACCAGTAGACGCTTTCCGACCGCAAATGTCGGGTTTACGCGCGACGTAAGGCTCTTCATTTTGGGGTACTTGATTTTTTCCACAACATTCTTGGCTGCGGCAAAGATTTCCGCGTTATTCGGCAGACCTAGCACCTTGTGCCGCTTAAGTATTTTCTTCAGTTGAGGCTTCCAGTACTCTAAGATACGAAACGATTGCTGGAACATCTCTTCGCTCAAGTATCCATTCGCACGAGGGATCTGAACAAGGCGGAAAATGTCAAATGTTTCCGGTCGCGAAGCTCGCAGTTCATGCTGGAACATCGTCAGCGCTTCGTCTTGTCCATCGTTGAGCAAATCTTTCATAAACATGAGTGCGTTGTGCGAATCCACCATGTTCTGGGTGACTGCGATCGTGAGGTCCAAGTTCAATACGAGATGCCACCAGCCATTGGGAACGTAAATCGTCTCCCCCTCTTCTTGAATGATCTCGAGCGGTTTTTGATCAGGCGTGAGATTGGGATACACGTGCAGATACCACATGAGCGATGGCATGTCCAAGCCACTATCGCGGTACTCACCATTCTTGCCGACATTCACACCCGGTGGTGGTGAATCTGGAGGATAGATCGCCCATCGCTTTCGTCCTTTGACAAGCGAATTCCAGGCAGACGTTCTCGCAGGATCCTGGTGCCATGGAGCACCGGTGCGTTGAGGTCCAATGACGACCCAGCGGAAATCGGGTCGAGTAGACCCTAGCGAGCGCTTTTTCTTCTTGTCCTTTCGCACCTTTTTGCCTCCAGCCTCCAGTTTCACGCCCTTGGTAGGTACCTTCTTTCCCTCTTCCTCCTCCTCCGGACTGGTAATCACGCTCAGAAAGTCTTCTTGAAACACCTTCAAGTCTTCAACTCTGTAGTCTTCTAACATCGTGGGCATCTTCTCTCCAAATCGCGCATCAAAGATGTATAGCGGCGTCTCATCGTGCTGGTTGATAGCGTACTGGAGGTAGTCTGCAAAGCTCATTTCCATCGTAGGGCTGCTCGAGATGATGTCCAGATTGTGCGTAATGCGATGTTTCACGTCACTCGGGAACCTTTCAACCAACTTGTCCATCGTCCACTACAAAGCACCGAAAAACTCCATCAGCCACAGAACACCCAGTCCTATGACAACCAAACTCCGTTCCTACCTTGGTCGACGCCTTCCACTTGCCGATAGCGTTGCGGATAATAAACGGCACTCTCGAGTATTGCCTAGCAGCACAAAACAACAATAAAATAGTCAGAACCCAGCTAGTAGCAACGGAGTCTACTAAGGGCCCCCACGCACTCGTAGAAGTCCCGGAAGGTCAGGTCTTGGATGTCGATCTTCTGCAGACGACGGATCGTGGGGTCTTGCTCCTCGCTAGGCAGCAGATAGGTGTCTCCCAGCTCCATGTGGCAGCGACACCAGCGTCGGTACAGGAAGTCCGAGCCGAAGCCTCTCACCGTCACAGGACGGAAGGCCTTGTCCAGCTGCTCTAGCGGCCGCGGGTCCCTCGGGTAGAAGGCCGTGAGCTTCCAGTTGCGGTGGAAGGAGAAGTCCCCGTTGTGCAGACGCAGACACTGCGCCATCCAGAGCGGATCCTCCTGGCAGAATACATAGAAAACTGCAGCGAATACATGTCAGACAAGTGACAGCATTCATTTTTGACAGCAGAGTGTGACTAATGCGCACCGGAATTGACTTCGGAGAGCCGCATCAGTTCCTTCGGCTCGAAGAAGAGCGTGAGGTACGCGATCAACTCGTCCGAGAAGCCCGCGAAGGCGCTGGTGGCGAGCGCCGGCTGCGTGAACATGGCGGCAAGTCTGCGAGATGGGGACTGATGGCATCATTGCGGACACGCGCTTCCGCGCATGGCTTTGTGCGAGGAAGCATTTTGGCCAATGAGAGGGGCGTATCATCGATGGTCGACCAAGTTGAAGTTGACGGTACTGTATCCCTCCCCCCCCCCCAGCCCAGCATTGCGTGGCGCACGAAGCAGTCCGCCACTCGATAATTGCTTGACACTCGTCGACCACATGGAGACTACTGTAGCTTCAGGGTGACTCGTTAGTGCTCTCCATCGATGTGGGCGGCGTGATTACGCCAAGCATTGATTTTTGCCGAAATCCCATGCCCGATTGAGTCAATCTCTTCCAGCCATCAAAGAGCTCGTGAGAGCAGCTTGTGCAGCCCAAAAGGCTGAGTGACCCATGGCATGGTGATTGATGTCGTCTTAACTATTACAACAGATTTGGTGCAGTGACAACAGACTTGGCACTAGAAGCTATCTCATTTGCTGACTGAAGTCACTATTTCGCCAACACTTCTCTCTTGAGCACCACCAAGCTGTGAGCTGTGCGTGGGCAAAATCCACTACATGTACCATGGTTGACTCGAGTAGTGCGCATTGAGTGCTGTACGACAACGCGGAAGCTGAAGTTGTCAGGCTCGGGCTCTTATTACGTGTACCCCCAGAGGTTACATCCGTTTTTACCTTCAACATCACATACAACTCTCTTCCTCCTAGTTATTAATTATAGCAAAGAATGAGAAGACGCGCCATTTTAGGTAAAACAAAACTTAAGGCCGTGTTCGCGCCTACCATCATTCGGCATAATGTCATCTTCAGTGGCTTTATTTTCATTTGCTTTCATTTTGGTTGAAAAATCAGAGTTACGTTTTGTATGATCGTGTTTCGCGACTACAATTTTATTGGACAGCATTACAACAGAACATCGTTTCC
>LGSN01000509.1:0-27540 GCA_001314375.1 Phytophthora podocarpi | reverse complement strand
GCGCTGCTTTAGACAGCACTTTCCGACTCAAATTCAGGTCGAAATTCAGTACACGACAGATTATAGAAGGCGAAACGTTGGGCAGCTCCGGGAAAAACAACACTATCTGGTCACGCAATTCTTCGATGTAGAAAGTAGGATGGTCTTGAACGTAAACCTTCACAGCTTGCAGCACCTCGTCCGGCCAGCGTTGACGCCGCTTGTGCTCTGCCTTGGCGTTGACGATGCCATCGCGAAGAAAAGGGCTGTACCAGCGGCGTATCGTCCTTACCTTAGGACCAAGGAGCTCGGATATATGCGCAACGGGGACGTCGTACACGTGGAGGAGAGCTACCGCGCGCCAGCGGAAGTCGTCGTGATAGGTCATACGTCTGCAAAATGAATGAACAGCTACGTGGGCGATCGGCGGGTGCTGAAACTACTGTCCATTCATTTTTGCGCGATTGAAGCGGCAAAACGGACTTTTTTTGCCAACTCAGACCCCGGAGCCTCGCAGTTCGTTTTAAACCGGCCCCATTATAGCTGTAAAACGGACCTTCCCTACAAATCGGATCCTGAGATCCGATTTCAGGGCATGTGTTTTGCCAAAACGGCTGCAAACCACAATACATGTGGCTAGATCACTTGTAACCTAACAGAAACAACTTCTGTTAGTTTCCTCCTTTCTTGGTGTGAGAAATTTAGGCGGGCGACTGATCCGCATGCATTTAGAGATCTCATTGGTAGAAAACAGCATCTTTCTACCCAATTAGAATCATAGGATTCTGCCGACCACCCATCGACAAACCCTATTACATACTATGACATTTAGGAGATAATTCATTACGAATAAGCAAATAAACCACAGCTCTCAATGTCACGTAAAGTGTTAATTATAGGCCGTGTTCGCGCCTACCATCATTTCTGCATAATGCCATCTTCAGTGGCTTTATTTTCATTTGCTTTCATTGTGGTTGATAAGTCAAAGTTACGTTTTGTATGATCGTGTTCGCGACTACAATTTTATTTGGCAGCATTACAACAGAGCATNTCTTTGAAACTATTTATGAGTCACAGAATCGACAGCTTTGTATAAACCACTTTCGCATGGATGCTGTCGCGTTTGTTTCGAAGGACTTGCTGGGCTAACCCCGCATGCTTTATCCATTTAGCTCACTTAGCATTACGAAACCTTCACTTTCCTCCATCATTGGGGCCTAACGGCACTCCGCAGACACTCAAACTCCGCCGGAGAAATGGTGGCCAGCCGTAATGTTTTGAGGAATTGATCGTCATCCAGCTGGACCAGGGGAGATACGTCTTCAGCAATTCATGTAGGCGGTAGCAGTCGGTACGGGCATTGCTGGGTGCTTCTTTGGGAGGATACCATAGTGATTGTAATAGGTAACGAAATGGTAAATGTGGGTGAGATTCAGATGACTAGGTAGGAATATAGCTAATCGAACATTCTAGAGATAGAGTGCTTGTTCATTCGGTGGTGCGGAATGTCCTTCGGTGATTTGAACAAAAATTCGTAGTATGCTAAGGCAAACATCTACTGTAATATTGTAGGACATGACGATTTTGGTTTTCGTCGCCTCACTATTTAGAAATAGTGAGGCTATTAAAATACTTTTACTACATAGTTGTAGACTCAAGCATTCTTCATTTTTTGCATCCTTACTACTTCCGAAATAAGAAAAAATCAACGTGGAAACGCGGTTTGTCCAAAGAATAACACTCTTAATGATCATGTAATCCGCGAACTGACGTATTGTTCCGAATAGTATACCGGTATTATAGCAATTGTATAACCGGCAGAAGGAGCCATCTATTTGGACGGTGTTGTCTTTAGAAAACCCTTACATTTGAAGTTATTACATTAGGGTATTATAGCTAATAGTTTACCATGTTCAAGGGTGCAAATATTTGGAAGGGTATTGTATTATGAGGGATTCGGAATAACCCGTTAGACTGAGCTACGCGTTGCTGTTAAACGGCCAAGTCGCATTGAGCAAACCCGTGAAGGCTTCATCCTTCAGTGGAACGATACCCATATCACCCTCATACGAATAGAAAACGTATGTGTTCAGCGAGTTCCTTGCCGCGTCTGTAAGCTGGTCCCAAGTTATGAGGTCCTGGAATTCGCCTGCCGTTTCAACGCACGCCAATCCTTGCTGGCCCGTAGCGTAATCCATGACGTATCCATCGAATGTTACTTTTAAACTTGAGCCGTCGACGTACTTTGCGTCGACCGGAGCTTGCGGCTTGTAGGTTGCCTGCCCGGACATGAACACCCCCAGTATTTGAGCGGTCTCAAGAGCAGGATTATCTATCCAAACGGTAACGTATCCCCAGAAGTGGCGATACCCCTTTATAAACGACCGTGCTGTGACCTTCTCGTAGCCTTTTGGCAGGTACCACGCGTACATGATCGCCCAGACGCCCCTGTGCCACGCAGAGCAAGAGTAAACTTGAGAGCCTAGCGCAGAACCCTTGCAACCGCCGCAAGGCCTGCCGCTATAGCCGAGTCCTGAACGGCGGGATAGGGGTCACAACCAAACCCAATGGAGAGTTGAGGCTTGAACTTAACCGCAGCTTTTTCGGAGATGGTAACGGGATCTGGTTGGGCAAATGGTTGGCTTTGTCGTGGTTGATGACGTTTGGCTGCGCGTAGGCCGTACTGACTAAGACAAACACAGCGAAGTCAAAAATGCTGAGATGCATGTTTTATTTCTCGAATGGAGACGAAGGAAGAAATGAGTCGAACACGAACAGTTAGGAAATGATCTTCACTTGGCTGTGTGGACGCCCCACGTCTCACAAAGAGACAAAGACTACGATTCTCACACGTCCTCCCAGAGGTGGTAATCATCAGGCATTTTTACCTAGGGATATTTTCAGAAATGTCTCCTTTTGAAATAAAATGGGTAGATTGAATTTTTTTGAAGGGGTATTGTGCAAATGAAGGAAATAATGTATGCCTGTAGTGCTGCACGATGTGGACACCATCGACATGGTCACTTCGCTCGCAACGTGCCTTTCACTACATCGTCAGCCAACGCCATGAGATCAATGTTTTGTCAGACCTGCGGTACGGATCCTGCGACTCATGAAGCTTGCCCACGATTTCGTGGTCGTGGACTTCGGCAGCACCATCTCCAAGTCGCCCGAGTTCCTGGCCCTGAACCCCAACATGCTGCTGTAGGAGGGAAACTTCTCGTTGTTCGAGGGTAATGCCACAAGGCCGTACCTGGCTGAGAAGTTCGGCTGGACGGACCAGTATCCGGCTCACGTACAGGCCCACGCGAAGGTGAACTAGTACCTGCACTGGAACCACACAAACGTCCATCCAAGGTACTGATGCCGATATGCATGTCAAGCAGGACATCGCCACCCCCAAGAAGACCGTGATCATTAACGACACACTGCTCTCATTGCCAAGCTGGCGGTGGCCAAGAACTTTGTGGCCGAGATGGACCGCCCCACGGTCGCAAAAATCGCGGCCTACTGCGAGTTCGTACAGCTCGAGCTCATGCAAAATTGCTATTTCTCCGATTGTCCAGCGTGGACCTCGAGACCAAGGCCAATTCACAAGACAAAAAGATACCAGTACACATATGTCCTTAGTTTGTTCAGTTGAGCCCCTACTCGTTGCAGCTCAATCAAGTGTGAAATTAAGACTACGTCACTTCTGAGAGGCTGGACTTAGAAGGAGAAAAGACCAACCCATCACTGACACTACGCAGATCTGCCGTCGGTCTTGCTGAAGCCTCCAACGTCTTGTAACGGCCTAGCTTTAGACTCTGCAGGTGGACTCACGGCAATGGTAAGGCTAGTTACTGAGTGTCGGTTGTTGGTTGCTAGTCAAGTAAAAACTGTTCGAGCTCAGAGTTGTTGTTATGAACGGCATTTCTTGAGCTTCTTCTGTCTAATCTCAACCTTATCTGCATTATTCTTGTATACATGCACTTTGATAAAGTTTTGAGATTCATATTACTATATCAGCAAAACTAGAAGCCACTACAACCGCGGATGTTGTCCTAATCCGCGCTCCCTACGTAGATAAGCTGCTTTAGTGTGCTGGTGGCAGCATTATATGAATACAAGTAGATCTGGTTGTATATCTATCGTCGGCTTTTGCTTGGTTCACAATGAGCACTTCTGCAAACCTTCAAATGGTTTTTTCGTAATTTTATTGCAAAATCCCTCTTTATAACATGCCTGGTAATCATACATATTATGTACCGAATTTCACTCCACTACATCATCGCATACACTTGCAGGGATGATACAACAAAAAATGACCTATCAGACTGATGCCGTGCGTAGCCCGGAAAGCTCTGGATATTCGCTTTGTTCAGTCAAATTTGGGCTAGGCTTCCTTTAAAGCGAGGCGCGACTGAGAGTAGGTGATCATGGTATTATCCCGGGAGGTTAGAGATTACCAAGTATGCGTGTCACCCTGCATATGCACTGCTCCTCCGAAACTCCGGGCGCCTACGATTATTCCAGAATTCATACGAGTTGAAGTAAACAAGTTGCACCGAATAGTGTCGTGTGAATGCTCCACGAATGTCGTTCTTGTCTGACAGGGTCAACATCCCCCCATTGTACCATAGAATGTGACAGTGAATAAGTATTGTGGTCATTTTAGTATTGTAACTCAGCAGAGACAAGCTTCTTAAAATTACGTATATAGGTTTATAGAAGGTATACGACGGTTTTCGAAAGCACCCAAACGCTGGACTGGACATAAATATGAGAGTGACTGCTGTCCCTGACTGAAGCGTCCCCTTGTATACATTTATTCCAACAAACATACAGGTTGCGCCCAGCGAGCGAAGCGAGCCGATCCCCGCGCGAAGCGCGGTAGGATTCATGCCTTTCTAGTAAGGGTTTTTGGGTCCGCGCGGAGTGCGAGCAGGGTGATAGATTTCTAGTGTCCTACAACGCATATATCCGAACGTGTACACTATCCATGTATACACCTGCAGAAAAAGACAACTCATTGGGCACAGTAGGAGGCTATTTTGCACATCCAGTTGGGGACAGCATCCCGTGCCTATAAATATCCAGAGAATACCTACAACGGCGGTGAAAGACGCTATATGGCTTCGGAGATCCGCTTATCCTACGTTTACAGCATGAACGTGCTGTTAGTGATTTTAATAACACGGCCATAGGCCATGAGAGTGTCTGCGTACACAGTATTTAAAAAGGCCAATACCGTTGTACGAGTATCCGCCTTTTCTCAACATATGTAGCTAGCCCTACCCTAAGATAATCACTCCGACTGGTCGGAATTGGTGGCGAGGATTCCCCCCTCCCCCCCTTTCCCGTTCTAAATCAGCTGGCCCCATGCAGCATCCGCCGCTGCCGTTTCCTGTATCGTGTTCCTGGGCCGCCAGGATGCCGCGCCGACAAGACAGTGTGTCTGACGAAAGTGGAGATGGCATCGCTAGCGTTGATCCCAGCAGCAGTTGCGCCAGTCAAGCCGATACGGAGAGCCCACCACTCGCGAGGACGCAGAAACAGAAGCTGTCGAGGAGGCGTTCGTCAGGCCGAGGAGGACGCGAACGCGCCAAACGCCGGATTCACAGGTCTTGCTGACGGTCTTCCCGCGGACGGCCCTCATGTAGACGCAACCACACGGTATCTTCAGCATCCTCTGAGTCCGACGAGGCGTCGGGCAATTCTGAGGCACCGGGATCGGATGAAACGAGCAGGAGCGCAGTTGCTATCGTTGACGAGGGCATGGATAGGTGCGATATTGTTGCCAGAGATGATCTGGTTCACGTGCCAGGGCTTGACATGAAGGTGTTTGACAACTGGGCTGTGTTAGAGGCATATTTGAAGACGTATCGCAGGCAGACACACCAGGTTTGTGTTGCACTACAAAAACTGTATCACAGTCCAAGACTGTATTCGGGTTTGAGATAAATTCGATGAGCTAATACTGTTTGTCCTGATTGGTTTAGGTTTACTCGATTCGCACAATACTCCTGCACTTACGCGGAATTTAAGAATGGAAAACAGATCTTTATACACGAAGCTCCCGGAGGAAGTGATTTTCTACAACAAGACCTACGTTTGCCCGCATTATGGCACACTTCGGCGAAGTAGGGGTCAAGGGTCGCGCCCTAACCAGTACTCGAGGAAAATCGGCTGCAAAGCGCAGGTGCGTCAACTCGAGTGTGATTTATCTTTTATAGTGACAGAAAAAAGTAATTTTGTTTATCTGTAGATCAATGCGTGCATTCCAGAGACTGGCAATTGGGAAGTTCAAATTACGAGGCAGAGAATAGGCCATAACCACGAGGTTAGCCGTGAAGCATACCAGAACTACCATGACGGCCGACAGGTGTCGGACGACGAAGTCCTATCAACCGCCCAGACACTACATCGGGCTGGAGCCAACAAAAAACGACTTCTCGAGTACATCACAGAGAATACTACGGTGGAACCGACACTGAAAGACGTGCACAACCTCGTCGAGCGGCTTCAACAAGAAATTTACGTTTTCCCATCGATGGAAGAGCGCATTCGGGCAATTCTGGAGGATTTCGCATCGCAGAAAGGCAACCTGCCAAGGGTCTACGCAAATGAAGAGGTAGTTGCAATGGAGGTGTACCTGAACTAAGTGTAAATTAACCGTAGTGTGTATTGTGTTGTTGCGAATAGGATACTGTCGAGTGCATCTCCATTCAGTCGGCTCACATGCGATCCATGTTCGAGAATTTTCCAGAGGTGCTGCTAATTGGCGCAAACCACGACACCAACGCGTCGAACTATAAGGTATTCAGCTTTATGGTACACGACGCTATGGGTAAAGGCCAACATGTGCAGGTTTGGTTTTGGTGGCTGGGTACCATTCTTAGACTGTGTCACATGCTGAAACTGGAATCGAGTCTAACACTGCGAACACTGTTCTGGATTGGGGAAAATGTGGTTTGTAGCATTGCCTATTGGAGAACGAGCGGATGGAGACCCTACGCATTGCATGCCGGCAGTTTAAAGAGGGTTGTCCAAGTATTGACTCTGTCGCTGTAATTATGATCGACAAAGACTTTACTGAGCTGTCGGTACTACAGGAGAAGTTTGCCAGTTGTAGGAGCTTGCTTTGCCACTTCCATGTGGTGATGTATTTGCAAGAAGAAGCGGCGAAGGAGAAGTACAATCTCAACGCTTGGACAAGGAAGGAGATGAAACGATTGGTTCAGTTGTTGGTGAGTGCACTGACCGAGGTGGCGTACAACAACGTCATAGGCGCAATCAAGGTGGTGTTGCGGTCGGAGGATAAAATCCGGCTCTGGTTTGGCTATTTTGACGCCATTTGGACAACATGCCAGGAGAGATGGAGTTCAGTGTACCGTGGCAACGAACTACACATGGGGAATCAGACAAACAATAGGTCCGTATAATGTCAAAGGATGCCGTTTGACGTTTGCTAACTGTTATTATATATGTGGTTGTAGACTGGAATCAAGCTGGCAGAAACTGAAAACTCTGGTGAACTGTTCGACTACATTGGGTGATTGTGTGGTCTCCATTTTATTTTGGCTGGCAGTGAATGAGAGAATTTGGGCGCGAAGTATCAATCGCATTGGTGTGTATGTGAATGTGGAGATCGACGATGAGATGAACCTGCTGTTAAATACCGTATCGCGTCACGCTGTGGAGTTCGTGAAACAACAGTATGTTTTTGCACTTCTATCGACGACAAAGTACAGACATTATCCGGTGGGGCCGTATGTCATGATGCAGTACACGGCAGGGAAGGATGACGACCTCCCGGATGAGTACATGATGAACCCGGACGACTGGACGTGTTCCTGTATCTTTCGCGCGACTCGGTTGTTGCCGTGTCGGCATATCGTCTACTACAGGAAAGTGATCGGCTGTAGCAATCTAGTTCCTGAAAGCATCATTCACCCGCGCTGGCTTGTCAAGAATTATCGGAAACTGACACAAGAGCCTATCACTGATGACGACGTAGCTATGCCGTACGAAGACCGACCCGCTCCACGACTGCCTGCCTCTCGTGCTAAGAACCAGAACCAGATATTTAAGGAGCTGTTTGGGGTGGGGAGGCAGATCGCTGATGTGGGGTGCCGGTGGGGCTCCAATGCGCATACTACCCTGAATGCGTCGCTGGTAAAGTTCCTAGAAGGTGTTAAGCTGGTCGCTGTCCTGTTGTGACTATTGCTGACGAAGATGCACCGTTCCCGACGCGCTGCCCCCAAGAAAGCGAACACCAGTCGCAAGCAGAAACGCAATCTGGATCTGGTGAACCACCCGAGACGAGATCTCAGACTGGTAGTGGATCCCATTCTGAAACTGATGCACAACTTGAGACTGTACTACTGGAAAACGTAGAAATAGTCGTGGTTCCAGATAATGTTGTTGATAGAGAAGACGAAATGCAGTTATCGCCTAATGGACGAGTGCTGTACAAACTTATGGATGATTTGGACACTGCAAGCCTTTTTCCGACTCAGCAACAAGAAATCAATGAAGGGGTGGCTTCACATTGCAACACACAGTCTGAAACTGTGAGCGAAACTCAAAAGGGACGCGGGCGCGAGGATACCAGTGCGGCTTCATCGGATGATAATGCGAGTGATTCTGAAACGCCAGCGCTGTAAGGCCAAAATGGATGCTGTCAAAGACAACAAGCAAGTCGGGGCGTGCTAAGGTAACACAAGCGGCACGTAAGGCGGCCACTAATCAGGCATTAAATCAAACATCACGGCTCGTTAATGCTATCGCTGCTGGAACGGTACCCTCTATTGCTGTTCTATTGGAAGCGATTGAAAATGGTGTGACCTACAAGTATGGAACAGCGCTACACGCGCTACCAATCCTTCAACGAGTCAAACGAGCCAAAATCACGGTATTTGAGATGAGGCACAAGCCGCCAACACCTGTTGAAAACGTTATGACTGTACTTCTCGTGCGAAGACTCGATTCGTGTGACTCTCAGATTGCGCTGTTTCAGAACCGGTGGTTTAGTGACCATGAAACAAGAATGCCTCAAAATGACATCACCGCGATGACAGGAAGGACAGTGTACGACGTGGCAACCCTGAAAGCGATGGGATCTTGGCACACCGCCATCGCCCATTTCGATGGCATTGATGCAGCTGTCAAATGGGTAGTGGCTTATGATCGGTCTGAGTGGGAAGCAGTTGGCTCTGTTTGGGGTGAAGGACTTCTGGATGAGGGCTCCGTGACCCAGCGTCTTAAAGACGTAGACTTGCTTGGCAATTTTTACGGGGCTACTTCGTTGTGTGGAAGGACGATAGTCGAAGGACCGTGCATGGATATCGCGGTACGAACGATTATTCAGCGGAACAGTGGCAAAACTACCCTTTTCACACACCCCTCTGATGTCCTGCGGTTCCCTGTGTTTGACCCAGAGATGATAAAATGCCAAGAAGTGTGGCGGCAACTGAAGGCAGCAGCTGCCAGCATGGACTTGAAGACCGAGAACTTTTGTTTTTTGCAGTCATCAATTTCGATCTGAACCATTGGTGTACCGTGGCTGTGAATTTAACAGCAATGCAGACAACAACTACGACCCCCAGCAAACGGGTGACAGGTTTAAAAGGCTGAGAACATATCTGAAGGCGGAGCTGTTGCCACTGTTGCCACAGCCTGAAGCACTCAAACGATTTCGTTGAATTCCATTTGAGGGTGTCCCGCCGTGTGACAACTACAACTGCGGTATCTTCGTTCTCCTGTTTTTCGAGCTTTGCATTTTCGGAGAGGAGCCGAGTGGTCTAGAAGAAGGAAGTATTAGGCCTGCAATGCAGTTCTTCCGCTATAGGTACCTTAGCCACATTTTAACGTCAATGTAAGCAGCTCTTTTGATCGTCAATACTGTTGAGTAACAGCTTATTTCATGTGCATGTAGTGGATCTGTTTTTGCATTGAAGTAGATCTCAGATTGGAGTGCGGTTTGGGCCGGAACGGATCCTAGATGTCAGCGAAATTTTTGTTGCAGAATGTAGAGCCCAAGTGGGAAGCGTAGCATAAGATCTAGGGATATCAAGGACAGTCAACATGGATTAACTACACAAGTAGGTTTCTGCCGCAAGGGAAATGTAAGTAGGGTTGTGAGCTTATTATAAGTAGCCTCGACACAAAATTCTGGCATTCTAAATTTACAGACAGGCGTACAACTATAATTTACACACGCGAACTATGGCATCTATAACTAGGGTCATGCGTAGGCTGGGATAGTAAACCCACGGAAACTATATTGTTGTTAAAAGTGGGAGATCCAGAGAGAGAAAGAGAAACCTACGATCGCTGAACGTATAATATCCCTCTTGATGTGCTTCTTCACAGCCGCCGTAGAATTTGAACTGCCGCCCGTAGGTTAAAGCTCCGCTTTCTCCACTATGTTGGAAATCGACCAAGACCATCTTCAGTCATCCATGACACCCGCGGGGCAATTACATTTTAGCGTGCGAACTCGTGCTCAAATCAAAGCATTCGTCCATAGCTATCACTTCACTTGCAATGATGCAGACAGTAATGCGACAAACCCGACGAACCCACGCGCGATTGACAGGCAGGGTGCGACGACGTTAGATAGGTGTCCTCATTCTTGTAGTTCGACGACACAGAGAAATTGAAACTTGCTGTCACGCAAGTAGACCCGATGCGGATCAACAACTATTTCAGCTAACCGGCTTCAGTTATCGGCTCGAATTAACCTGATTTGGGCTGCCTAGCAGCACCCTTCCAGGCCACTGTTATCCCAGTAAAAATGCGACGTCTTATGATGTTGCATGGCAACTCATTTTAGCTAGCATAAATGACCAAAATGGACCTCACCTTTGAAACGAAATGATGTTGCAAATGGCCCCGTTCGGCTTTTATGGAGATGAAGCTCTAAAAGAAAAGTATGCGTATTCTCCCATCTTCTTCACCCTACGACAAGTACTAACAACAGCCCTAGCAACAGGTCATGAATTTCAAAAGCTACAACAACTTTTTTGAAGTTGTACGGCACAGTGGTTTTATTACGGATAGCGACCATGTTCATTATGCGATGTTCCATTAACGTCAGCATTTGCATCAGTCTACAAATTATGTTGTATTTAACAAACCGCTAGTTTAAACAAAAACCGGAACTATCAATTTACTGGTTTCAAGCTATAGAAATAGTCAAAGCCGATGCAACCAGCTCAAAACAGGTAAACTGGGCAATCATCACTAACAGCATTTCAGGTTAGAGAAGACGAACTCACCCACTCATTAGTAGCGAGTGATCCGAACTTTAGCGAACGGTTGATAGTAATCACGCCAAGCGCTCTCTCGTGGTGAGGCGTATAGAGCTAGGAATCTTATTATGGATGATCTCTATGGAACGTTGAAGGATATCGTTCATAAGTTGGAGTCGCTAGATGATGTATGGAAGGTACAGAACCCTACGAGTGTTGAAGATTGAAATTTCAACTCAGAAGGTGGATTTGTTTGTGTATTTATATCACACCCTTACGCATCGCTGAACAACGCCAGCGCTGCTTTATGCACAGTGATCCCAAGCATTGGTGAGGTTGTATATGTCCATGGCACTCGCAGTCGCCCTGTTCACAATCGCAAAGTTGACATTGGAACGCGCACGCGTACCGACCTGCTGAGCAATTCTCGGTTGTGGACATTTACTACACTATCGAAGCGTACTTGGCTTTGTATGGAGAACAAGAGGAGGAGAAATGTTCATTAACTAGTTATGCACTACTCATTTTGCTAGCTACAATTTATGGGGCTGGTGCTGCACCTAGGATCGAGTTGGTTCCTTCAGAAACATTTAACAGCAACGCTGGGCACCCCCCTGAGCTCCAAGCCAGGACGGAAGGCGACTGCTGATACATGTACAACTACAATAATTGCCGAAGTAACCAAAAACCGTGCATACACCAATTGCGGCCAAAGTAGCCACAACACGATAAGCAGTTCTTTATAGTAGTGGATGTGCTGCAT
This sequence comes from Phytophthora podocarpi, assembly GCA_001314375.1. Lineage (NCBI taxonomy): Eukaryota > Oomycota > Peronosporomycetes > Peronosporales > Peronosporaceae > Phytophthora > Phytophthora podocarpi. The sequence continues at coordinate 15,561 of LGSN01000509.1, read as the reverse complement.
GACTCATGCAGGGCTGTGGAAATTAAGGTTGTTTATTGATTGGGAGACCACAATTAATATTGAATAGTGATGGGAAATCCAACAAACACTTAAGACATAGTTCTATTCTGCGAATGTTTATATCAGCGACAAGAATATTTCGCTATCTCGGCGTTCTTCATACTGTTCAGCAGTGAAGTGACTAGACTAAGATTTCTTGTGTCAAAACGGGCCAATGGACTCTCAAAAGGGGACCAAGGTTCCGTCGCAACGTCTTCCGCAACGAAATCTAGGCGATAAATGCGTTAGACCGCGGGCGTTGCCTCATAAAGGCTCATTTCAAGCGATCGGGTTGGCAGAATCTAGGCTGATTGACTGGTAGAGCTGTTATGAACACAATATTGTGGGCACCCGTGCTCTTAACGCCGGAAGAGCACGCGATGTCACAGAATAACCTCAGGCCAGTGACAATCGAGTTGGTGGACGAGTGAAGTACGCGGTGTGGCGCACCAGAAGTGATCGGTGGCAATGCGGTGGTGAGTCCGTGACGAAGGAACTACAGTCACCAGAACTCAGGAGGCAGATGTTGAAGTGCGAGAGGTCGACGCTGGTGGCGACCGCGGAAGATCCCACGGAGAGAAGAAATGGTGGAGCAAGGATGACGAAGTATTGACGTAAGGTGGGGCGACACAAGATCGAACGAGGAGAGAAGACACGGGGAGTTTGCAGTGACAAGAGCAGCAACAGGTGGCGAGGCGATATGGACGCGGAACGATGGCTCGGAGGCAACGGGAGAAGAAAAGAAGGTCCCCTCGACAAAGTGGAGCGTTAGTCTAGGCTTTAGTATAGGCGACGGAGACTAGTTAAGAGAGCTCTGTGCGTGCGTCCGGCAACACGTCTCTCAGTTGTGATTTAGATAAGATTGGTCTAAGTGAGCAGCTAATCTACCTACGAGTGGGGTTCTTCGGCATACTACTGACCGACTCTACCAAACATCAGACGAGATTTCAAGCGTTTTGTTCTGCGACTGCCTGCGTCGGCGAGACGTGCGAGCAATTTGCCAAGGTAGGGCGTGAAGTAGTTACTGAGTGGATGCAATCATGAGTTTCGTACACACAGAGTGGCTGGGAGCGTGGTTAGCGACCACGTGGGTGCGAGGCGCTTCAATCGTCTTGACCGTGTGGATGCGGGACCTGGAGCGCGTCTGTGCACACGAAGGGACCTTATTCTCTACATGTTGCGTATCGGGTTACTGGAGCAGGAGGACAGGCTCACAGACCTGCCCGAGGTTACCAGCCGCGAACAACAACGTCCTCTACCTAAGTCGGTATCTGTACGATGGACATCTGGTAATCGGCCGATGTTTATCGGTGACGCCGTGGCTCTAGCTCCCTACTCATGACCCTACGACACCCTCCAAGTTGGACTTTACAGCGTAGTAGTAGAAAAAAACGGCAATATGAAGGTGATTGTGATGGACAATCTCGGCACTCTCACAATCACAACCCTGTTTCTCTCAGCTCTGCTGCATGAGTTAGACAGTCGAGAGTTTAGTAATGCATGTTTAGGTAGAAAATATAGACTCCGCAATTTGCTCAAAGTGCAACGTTGTAATGTCTAAATTAGTTATTAATAACATTGAGACTCCAGACCTTTATCAAATGTTGAAAAGATGTATATTGCTCAGTCTTTGCGTTTCACAAGTATGTGTATCCAACAATGCAGTTGACTGTAAAAACGTAAGACGGTTTGACTTACAAAAATCTCCGCTTCATCTTTGGCTGAAAATTCCCATTCCCCAAAGCCAAGCAACATATGCCGCCAGGTTGCGAAGTGCTATCAAGGCCATTTACTAATATATATTTTATAAAAATAAGAAGCTTGATCTTGCTACTACGTATTCTAATGACATGAAATTTTTTTGTGCTGGCCGCAACTGCATCACGACGTACCGCAACCAGAAAGAAACAGGGGACTCCAAAATAGCGGGTGAAAATGGTGCTGTGACACTCCGTGTACCAGCGCTCTTATAAAGATAAACTACTGCTCAGTAATGGCGGCTTTGCCCACCTCTATATATTGGAACTAGGCTGTTCACTGTGGAAAGGGCTGCATCCAGCACGGGAGCCGCACGCCTCGATCGAACCGGATAATCAAAATGACTGCCGAGGTCGAGGGAGGCAGAGATAGAGCGTGTTACCGGTGAGCTTATGCCTACTTCCATGAGCAAGCATCATGATACATGTATAATGATCTGGATCGCTGGGATCAACGGCCTTGCTCTCTCTTCTCCATTCGCAGCCGAAGATCCACGAAGCTCAAGGCCACGATGGCGCTGTGTTTGGCCACGCGATTCAGACGAATATAATACACACACGCTCATATTTAGAAAGCAAAATCCTGAAAACGCAACTACAATACACATAAGGTAAAGTACCAATTATGGCACGGCTTCGATGGTCATAAACAATGACGTGTAGCTACCGTAATACTCATACCTAGTGTACAAAAATATATCGTTGAAAAGAGGAGATAAACCCGAAGTTAATAGATACATTGGCAGAGTCTGGTTCGATTTAGTATAGCAGCTCGCAGTTGATAGACATATAGAGGTATAATGGAGGTCCAGTTTGTGGCACAGTCCATATAAATTTGAGTGACTTTAAATCCCCTTGAACATCTTATACTTTTGACCCATTATATTGACAGATCGACAAGGACATTCAACTACCATGAATAAAGATACGCAGTATGGAAGGTGAATTCGAGATCAGAGTCGGGGATGACACCACAAGTTGTCTACAAACCCATCTGGTTGTAAAATGATTGCTTGGAGTCACTGTTCAGTTTGGGAAGGCCTCAGGACTACGGCTGAAGGAAGAAAATACGATGGTCATTGCACTGCATACACAGGGTCCTCAGGATGGAGCCGTGCCTCCCCACCCGCTCCCGTTCCAGGATGGCGAGCACCTAGGACGATATCTGGGCATACAGGTTGGCAGCAGACCTGATCCTGAAGCGACCTGGTGGGTTGCTGAACGTCAACTCGCAACTCGTCTGCATAGGACTTGTCAAATAATAACAACAGTGGATCAGCGCAGCCTAATCACAGCGGCGATAATTATCCCAAAGCTAACTTACATCGCTCGACACACGTGGCCGTAAATCGAGACAAAGACCAGATTCGCTAAGATGCTCAAACTTACTTGTGGTACGCGGCTTTCACGCCCCCACTGCCCCCACGAGACCATGGATAGCAGCGGACATCGCGGCTCTACCGAGGACTCATGTGAGAGTAGCTGTGCCAGACCTTCACGTTGAATTTATGGCCATGACAGTCGGCACGGTCACGAACTGGGCAACAACTGGAACATGGTACACTCACGTCATTGAGGACGTCCTCGTTGCTGGCGCATTAGATCCAGCCGCCTAGTATGTCACACCTCAAGCGAGCAGCGGCGGTATAACTGGGCTGCGTTATGTCACATCGTTGTGGGCAACAAGAATCAGTATCATTTCCAAATTGAGATCCCCCGGCCATTATCAGCAGTCAAGCTGCTCTGATAACGGCACTCCACACGATGGCAACGTATTTTTATGGTTATCAATACTACTGGGCAGGATACAACCTGGAGGTCAATGGAGTCGAAATGAGAGGATCGATTTGCTCTACAATCTTCGCAGCGAAGACCACGCAGAATGTATTATATGGCTCCCGTGCCTGTGTATAGCCGACATGTGCAAGACTGTGGCAGGGTTGGCCATTGACAGCGGCATTACCGATTTCCGACTGTTGGCCAGGCAATTGAAACCGGACGTCAAAGTCAGTAAAGTGCATCTGCACCCTCGATTGTCTAGGCTTGTATGCAGATGGACTGGAATACGCCATTGGTCGCAGACATGTAAAACCTATAAGTAGCTCATTCGGAAAACATCAACGCGGAAGGGCCTGCGGATGATGGCCTAGTTGTCCGTAAAATAACGTATTCTCAATGGGAAAGCTGCTGGGGGATTTCTCGTCTTGATTGGAGAAGAATGCGATGCACCATAGGGCTGGGACCTTTGGGTGAACACCTCTTATATAAGCACAAAACCGAAGCGTATTCGCTATACGACACCAATCAAGAGGGGGTGGGCTGCCCACACTCTTCATGTTTAAGGGGAACAAACGTCACGCTCCATCGTGTGTTTTGGTCTTGCCTGGCTGCGGCAACACTGCATCATGTCTTCACTCACCGGTGGCAGACACTGAGGCTGAAGAAGATATTTTTTGCCTCAGAGTTATGCACTGTGCCCCCACACATCTGGGATTTAGTGGGTATGTCATTCCCCTTAGGGACACCAACGGCACAGGATAAACGCACGGAGGCAGTCCCGCGGGTCGCGGACTGCTGCTGGAACATTGGAGCAGTGATGGATTTGCACGGGGTCTGGCGATGGAGGATTGCATATATTGGTGAGCGTAATGACGTATCGATGACGCATCACAAAGCGTTACACAAGCCCAGGCTTTGGCATAGCTACAACAAAGTTTACATGCATCTTACAGCGCGGCCTGATATTGCGGTCGCACAACAAGTGAACAGAGTGTAACGTCAAGCGCTTATGACCGATTGGACACATGTAGAATCCATGATGATAACGGGGCGATTAAGATATCTACTATTCTTTGATGGTGGGCCACGGGGAAATCCCGGTCCGGGCGGATGTGGAACAATGGTCTGCAGAGTGGCGGATACTCAACTCTGATGGATAGCTAGCCTGTATTATGCTGCCAAGACCACAACCAACATCATGGCGGAAAAGCGTGGATTGTTAGTGGGGTTAAAGGCGCGTGCACACCATCGTTCGGAGCCATAACACGTTATTGGAGATAGTGAGATGATCACCAAACAAACGTATCAGCTGAAACCCCCGCAGGCAAAACATTTGACGAATATCTACTGGCAGAAGAGAAAACTTACAGACAAGCAGCGAGTGCGGACGTGGCAACATCATCTGCACGATTTCAACAAAACAGCAGATGCACTTGCGAACATAGCCATGGATACGAAGACGAGTGCATAGGTCGCATTTGCAAACGGCACCCGTGTGACTACAAGAAGGACAAGTACGATCACGCACATGGACAGCGATGTAGGTCACCGGTTAGCTAGTAACTTTGATGAGGACGCTTCGATGTCTGGGAACGGAAAAGTGTGGAGAAGGAAGGGGGATCTAGTTGATTGTTATTCAGGTTGACACTAGGGATGCACGACAGGCAAGATACGTCGATGCTTATAGGACATAGGAGGTTGTTAGATTAATCAAAGTGACATCAATGTACCTCGACCAAGTCTAGACTTAGCTCTTCCGGTATGAAAGCGTGCGAGTGGTTACTTTCTCACAGAAACTTAGCACTGCTCATTGTGGTTGGTGGGTAATAAAGATGAGGTACACGTAGTTTCAGCACAGATGCAGCAATGTTTGTCGATTTTGTCTGCGGTTGCGCCAAATTTTGGTCTGGTTGTCTCAGTCCTTTTTAGTTAAAAGAACTATAGTATTTTAGTAGTAGTGCAGTACATGATCCAGGCGCAACGGTATAGTACATGCTCCAGGCGCAGCGGTGATCGCTGCATCATCGCCTCATGTTCACCAGTATGAGAGTCACTCCAATGTGCAATGGCTGCCAATAAAACCCGTTCGCAGTGAATTCCACCGTGTGAAGAGTCCGAGGAAGGAATTTGCCGAGCATGTCAACCGCCACTGCTACATGTACGATGCTTTTAATATTACACCGCGTTGGCGCGTACAATCTCAGCACACACACACCTGCAACGTGATGCAGAATCTGCACAACTTGTCGCGGATGCCTTGGTATCCATGCTAATCGCATCCCAGCGGTGGAGGAAAACCACACCGGTCGTGGGTCTATCGAGGGCAAGCAGTGCGATACAAACTCACTGCTTCGACCGCACGAGCGAGCGAGATCAATTGAGATTTTTTTCGATTGTCAATACACGAACGCCAGCACTACACACTGTACACGGTGCCAACTGCACTTCCAAAGTACGATCAGTCGCTTCACAACACGGAGCCTCTGATCGAGTCTCCCGCGAGTCGCATCCGTGTGCTGTCCGAGCTAGTCGTACGATGTTGCCGAATGTGGTCACGGGTTCTGCTCACGAAGTGTGTGCTCGTATACGGTTTGTTCTGGTCAATTGGGCATCTAGCAATGCGAGCAAGACTATCAACAACCAGCAGGTCGCATCGGCCTATGAGGAATAGGCACTTCCAGTAAAGCATTTTCCATCAAGGGAAGTGGTGTCACGACGCCTTCAGTGCGTCGCATAGCGGGAGACTGACAAGCGTATACCCACCAGCCCGCCTGAGCCCCAAACCGACAAGGGTTGCTCGGACGTAATCATCAATGACGTGTCTGGATACTGAGGAGTTGTCCAAAACCTCTTGGGGTTGTAGAGCGTTATTGACGGTAGCGATACGCGTCCGCTCTTTGACACAACCTTGCAAGTTCAATTTGACGCTCGTGCTAATGCTGCTCGGGATGCCATCCTGCGTGGTGTGCCTGAAGCTGATGCAGAGATGATTTGTCACGAGATGTCAGCAGAGATATGACTGAAGCTCCGACGAAGCAAGCAAACTATTCTCTATGAATATAAACTAGCATCGATCCGAGTGATCCAAGAAGTGAGTAGCAGCTACAAAGTAAAAAGTGTGGATTTGACGTTTCACAAGATACGTTACTTCGTTGAGCGTGGCGTGTTCAAGGTAGTGTATTGTCCAAGTGAAGATAATGTCGCGGACATCTTCACCAAGCCACTCGGCCCACAGCAGTTCTGCACGCTGGGTCAATGCGTGGACGTGTTGCCGGTGCTAGACGACATGTAGCTGGGAACATCATGCATGCAGCATGGCTCCAAGCAGAGTCAGCAACACGAAATGGGAGTGTGAAGTATTGTGAACCGGCAGTTAGGTTATTTTGAATTCCTGGTTCCTCCTGTCGCAGTTGAACTTGCAACGTATCTTACTTGAGTTGAGTATGGTATACATGTAACGTAGACTGCTCTTGAGTGCAGATCACTCGCAATCCCAAATACGCTGTGTGGTCGAACAGATCGTGCTTGGTTGAGTTCTACGCTATAGATTGACAGATTATGAGCCCAACCTAAAGGCATTGATACAGGGAAACGATTGCAAGTCATGCACAAGAACTGCAACAGCTTGAAGGGAAACATCAAGTTTCGTTGCTCAGATGCTCTAGTCTTTGTCAGATACCATGAGGAAGGGTATGCAGCAGTTGAGAAGGCACTCGTTCCTCGCTTTTCGTTGCCTCACGTAGCTCAAGATGGACAAGCCCCTATCGGCATTGTCAATTACTTGCCAGCGCCTACGCGACTATCCGCGTATTTCGTCAGGTTTTGGGATGTCGGTTGCCTATCGAGATCTGGTTCCACGTTGATGAAATTGGAGATAACATTGCGCAGTTGGCGCCGTTGCAGCAGCTCGCCATTGCGTTGGTGGCGTCTCATTCCATCCGATCTACAACCCGCGCACAAATGGGTTCTCCTCCAAGTGTTCGCCATCTACAACAGCTATTTCGACCGTGTGTTGTTTCTCGACGCGGGTAACCTACCCATACGTGACCCGATCTTCCTGTTCACGACACCTGAATTTGACGCTGATGTGTTGTGGCTGAAGTTTCGTATCCGAGACACACACTTTTCAACTTGCATGCTTGATCAATGTTGTGGGAGCTATTGGACACGCCCTTTGTCGATATGTTCGAGCAGGAGAGCGGCCAGTTGCTCGTGACCCGTACGCCACGCTGCTCCGTTGGACAACGCGTACTTTAACTCGTTTCACGAAACGAATTTTCTTGAAAATTTGGAGGTTGTCTATGGCGAGAAGGATCTCTTTATATTGGCATCGATGAAACTTGAGACTCCATTCGATTGAGTGTATGCGATCGAGGCTTGTAGTTGAGTATTCAGAATGAATGAAGTCCAAAAGTGAGATCCATAGTTAGAAGTCTGAGTCCTGTTTGCTTTCACCTACCTGTACTAGTCTTAGCACCTCCTACAACTAACCTATGTAATTCCCACCTCAAGCTAGGTCGTAAACGCTTGGGTGCGACGGAAAACGTATCACTACACTTGACATCTGTATAGATTCTGTGACTGAAAGGGTTAGCTGGGACAGAACGGCTGGCCTCGTCTATGCACGTGCTAATCACATGTGCTGTGCTAATTTGAAGCCGTTCACCCAATCATATCCCGCGATTCCACAATATCCACCAATCAGATCACCCCGTTCGTGTCCCTTCAACTGATACCCCCATAGGCCACACGCCTAGCACACGCAATACGTGTGCATATCGTTAGGGACCCAGCTGAGCAGACAACGAAGTGCAGTACAACACCCCCACTCAATTCGATGTCTCGAGCTTGGGGCCAACGATGCTGCGCATCATCAAGTAGCGGAGCGACTTCGAGGTCAAGCCCTTCGTGAGGAAATCGGTAAGTTGGTTCTGGGACTCCTCGTAGACCAGCTTCACTTCAGTACTTGCAAATGTTTCACGAATGAAATGGTAGCGAATGTCAATGTGCTTGGTGCGCGCTGATACCAGCCATTATTCGCCAACGCCATGGCTCCTTGCTTGACCTCGTACATCACCCGTTGGCTATGCTTGCTCCGCACCAATGTCCTTAAGTAGGTAATGCATTCGTACCACTTCCGCCACGTACTCGCTGACAGCCATGTACTCTGCCTCAGTCGAGCTCAGTGCGACCGTCTTCTGAAAAGTCGAACGCCACACCACGGGAGCACCACACAGCATGAGCATCATCGCGGTTGCCTGATCAGTCAGCTCCGAGTAAGCGACAAGCAGGATCCCCAGTTGTCCATCGTACGTGAAGTTGACGTCCCCGGTCTTCAACAAATAGCGCGCCACCTTGATACCAGCATCCCAGTGCTACTCACCAGGATTCTCCAGGAAACGGCTCATCTTTGCGACAGCAACCGAAATGTCAGGTCGAGTTCCGCAAGCCAGATACATGAGTCTGCCAACGAGCTATCGGCCAGGCTTCGACTTCATCTTGGCCAAGCCTTCTTCAGTTTCTGGTTCGCCAACCTTGGTTAGCTACACACAAGGTTCCAGCGGTGTCAGACACGGCTTCGCGTTCACTTGAACAAACTTCTAGATGGTAGTCTCCGTATACGCTTGTTAGTTGATCCTAAGGATCCGGCGCTCCATTTTGTAATCGATCTCGATACCGAGAGAGAAGTGTGTCCATCCCAGGTCCTTGATCCGGAACTTCTCTGCAATTCCAGTCTTCACTGACACGATGACGGCCTTCTCTCGGAATGCAATGAGCATGTCGTCAACATAGAGACACACCACCCACTCGTCATCACCTTCAACGCTTGTGTAGACACACGGGTCTGCATCAGCTGCGTTGAACTTCATGGCTTTGAGATGTTTGTCGATTGTCTCGTTCCACACACGAGCCGTTTACTTGAGTCCGTACAAACTCTAGCAGACATACGACGTCATCGTAATACCGTCGTTTTCCGCCAACGTCATGAGCTCTCGAAGGCCTTCAGGCAAATTCATGTAGATATCATCAGGCTTGCCGTACCGTAATGTCGCGTCGACATCACACTGCTACTACAAAATCCATCCCGTCCGCATAGCACTTCGCTTGTGTGGCGCGGATCAAATTCAGGTAAGCCACCGGCGAGTACATCTTCTCATAGTTAATACCATGACGTTGAGAGTATCCCTTAGCGAATGACTTCGCCTTTTTTGTTGCGCTTCAAAGCGAATACCCAGCAGCAACCAATCGGTCGCTAGTGTGCCGGTCTCAGCACCAGCTTCCAGGTCTTGTTTGCAGTGAGCGATCGGAGCTCACTCGCAATGGCCTGCTTCCACTCGTCACGGTCCGCGCTCGTTGTAGCCTCAGTGTGCGACTGGTACTTTCTCTGTTGCAGCCATGACTTGACCGCCTTCAACAATTGCCAGCCGTCACTTGGTGTATCACGACCTTGAGTCATCCTTTGACGCGTCGTCCCAATTTCGTACGGTGCGACAACCAGCTTCTTCCTCGCGCCTGCCTCTTCAGGGTCCGTTGTCTCATCAATGTGACGAGTATGCGAGCGATTAATCATAGCATGTGTGGATCCATACGGCACGATCGAATGGTTTACGCCCGTGTCACGTTGAAGTGAAATCATTTTACCATCTGCAGAAACATTTGGAACGATCTGCAGCGAGTCTGGCGAACGCTGTCCGTTCGTGGTAGGCCCTGTAGCAGCGTCTTCATCGTCGTCGACTTCCCGACGTGTCAGATTGCGCTCGGGGCTGGTCGTCTCTATAACCATTACGGTGCGCACAATTTGCACCCTTCCCGTCGCTACGTTGAGTACGCGATAGACCTTGCCACCTTCCCCGTAGTACAGGAATCAACACTTGAATGCCTTAGCATCAAGCTTACGACGTTTTTGTCAGGGATGTGCGCGTAGCTAAGTACACCAAACACCTTCATGTTCTTCTATTGTGGCTTAGCCCAGTGCACGATCTCGTAGGGCGACTTCATGATCCAATAGTTGGAGTTGATGATCCATGCTGCTGAGTTGCCCGCTTCTGCTCACCACTTCTTGTCAATGTTCTTATGGTAGAGCGTGCAGCGAGCCATTGCTGCCTTGAAGATCTTGAACTTCGATAGCACCTCCGACTTCGACTTCATGAAGTGGTCGGTCACGTGGCCCGAGTAATCGTAGTTGGTGAACGTCACCACGAACGCGCAGACATCAGGCATCTGTGTCTGCATCGGACCCACGACGTCCGAGTGCACCAAGTCCAGTACAGCTGCGCTCTTGAGGAGCTTATCCGGGTGTCGCGGGATGTCGTCAGACTTCACCTCCCCCATGCAGCAGCCAGCGCACACGTCGTCGCCAGTGACGCCTTCCGTGATGCGAGGCACTACGTTTGTCATGGTCAGTACCTGTTGGTAGTGTTTGTACAGAATGTGGACAAGGCGTGCGTGTACAACCGCCCAAGGCTCCTTGCGAATTGTCGCGACATGACACACCTCGTCCCCACAGTCTTCGGCTTGTAGACGTTTCTACAACGCTTGGCCGCCATGACGGTAGCATTACCATAGCGAAAGACACAGTTGTCATTGCTGAACTGCGCGACGACGTCCTTCTCGGCCAGCTTAGACACCGAGATGAGGCTTCCTTCACCTTCTGGAATGTATAGCACATCCGACAGAGTCACGGACGTCCCGTCCAGTAGAATCATACCGACGGTGCCCTTCGTAACTGCGTTGATCTTCGTGCCATCAGCGATGATGATGCGGACTGACGTCTTCAGCTCCTTCATGGACACGAACTTGTCCCGGACGCTGGTCATGTGCGAGTTTGCACCTGAGTCGACGAGCCATTCCAATTTGCTCATCGTACTCGCAGCGGTGAACGCGAAGTCGGAAGTCTCTCGCACGACTTGCCCGCGTTCCTCCTTGGCTTTCTTCTTGCGGTACTCGAACTCATTCTGCCCGGATCTCTTGCAGTAAAAGCACTGGCCACTGAATCGACGCTTGCCGAAGTCCATCTTCGTAGTAGTAGTGAACCCTCTTGAGCCGATGATGATTCATCCGAGTCTGCAACACCAGCGAGTGCTTGGATGGCATAAGCAATCGTCACGCTCGGCGTATTCTCCAATACGTTGGCGATCATTCAGTACTCGTCCGTCAGACTACCGAGCAGCAATATGACCTGACGAGTCTCGTCAAAAGGGTCACCGATAGCAGCACCAGCTCTTTGACTGGTCCACATATACCGGGAACTGAGTACCAGACTCCATCTTGACGTTGTGCAACTTCTTTGTGACAAGGGGTCGGTTCTTGAGCGTGCTCCGGTTGGGCTGCTCTTCCAGCTGACGCCGCGCGTCGGCGGCGGTCAGCGCTCCACGGGTGTAAACTTCGTACGTGATATTCATGTCTCCTGCGATTACACCAATGTTCTTCAGATCGTAGGTCTTCCATGCTGCGGTGGAGCAGCCACTCACTTGATAGATCTCTGGCTAGATGATGTGCGCCAGCAGCCCTTGCGAGCAAGCTTCATCCGCATGTTGAACTCCCAGTGGATGCTGTTGGATTCCACGATCTTGAGGGTGTCCGCGTAGCTTGGGCTCATAACCAATTGAGAGTGTATGCGAACGATGCTTGTAGCCGAGTGTTCATAATTAATGAAATCCAAAACTGAGCTCCGTTGATTTCTATGGATATTTATATCCAGAGTTTGGGAACTTTCGAAACCGTCGTCTACCTTCTATAAAGGTATATTTGGATACATTCGTAGTTTTAAGAAACTTTTCTCTTCGTAAGTGTCAATACTAAAATGGCTTCAGAAATTATTCACTATCACGTCCTATGGTAGAATTGGGGAATGTTGACCCAGCCGGACAAGAACGACATTCGTGCGGCCTCACGGAACATTCGTGCAGCATTTGCACAACACTATTCAGTGCAACTTGTTCGATATTTAACAATGCAGTGATCCGGGGTTTCAGTGAATCAGTGCGTATACTGGGTATCACACATATGCCTTAACCTCCCGGGATAATACCCCGCTCAGTCGTGGCTCGATTTGTATGAAGCCCAAGTTAACTTGACTGAACAAAGCGAATATCCATAGCTTTCCGCATTAGTTAGAAGTCCTAGTCTATTTGCTTTCACTAGGTCTAGTATTTTCTACAAGTTACTATGCAATTCCCGTCCCAAGCTGAGTCGGAAACGCTTGGTTGAACACTCAACTGTAGTGACAATAGGCATATATATCGCGTAAGATAAGTTAATATTCTATATGCGCTTTGAGATTTTGTACACTCCAACGCAACTTATCGTCCTTGATGGAAACTTGGTGTTTTTCGAGGAGTTGGACATATTCCATCACAAAGTGCAGTAGATGTGGCTTTAATCCAGAGATTCTCTGAGCGTAAAAGTGCTACTGTAATATCGCCCCTGCCACTCGGGAAAATCTGGGTGTGCGCTGTGGCAGTCAATGCGACGCGACGGGTTTCAGAACGACAACCACATGTACATCCATATCGCAACGGTTCCGACAATTCCGACACTTTCTAACAGACATAGGGTGCGTCCTGCAAACCAATATTCCAGCGGAATGAGGCCAATTCCACCAGAATTTGCGTTCCGGCGGAATGACCGATCCGCTGGCGTGTACTGCACGCCATCCCAGCGGATTTTATCCGCCCGAATTCGGGCAGGGAGCGGATCGATCCAGCGGATTGGAGAATGCAAGCCTTTATAACAACATATTGTACGAAGTGAAGCAAATCGACTCAAACTGTATTAGTTACACAACAACACCTCCGTCTCTGTCAGCGAAATAAACATTGTAGTCGTGCTTCAAATCTGTGGCAATCTTGTCGCACATCTCATTCCGAGCATCGGTTTCTGAGTCACCGACTCAGCTTAACGCCACCGATGACAGGTCTGACAAAGAGAATACAAACGGCATGATCCATAATACCAATGCCAGAGACAGTGAAGAAGAAGATAACGAAGAGGATGACGACATCGCATCGGAGCATTCAAGCGAAGACATGAATTCTCAGTGACAGCGTGTCGCTGAGAATAGCCCATGACTCTCGTCAACAAGACGTCAACGGCAGCACCAAGGCCAAACGCCGCAAAACCACAGGCGAGAAGATGACAGCAGCCATCTTGGAGCTTGTTGAGGCCCACAAAAACCTCGTTGATGCTAGTGTCGCTCGTCAAACAAGGAGGGAGAGAATGGGCAAGCTGTCACGGTCCGATGTGGCGATCAAGATGTTCTAGGGCGACTTAGCGAGCACAGTTGACTTGCTGACCGCTTTCGCTTCATCCTGTTGTTAGCCACTAACCCGAACGCCGCAACGATGTACTGCGGAATGGATGGCGAGTGTCAACGTTACTTTGTTCAAGCGATTCTGTCTACTTCCCATAAATATATGCTTGTCCGTCAGAACACATCTTCAACTCCTTTATAATTGAATATGCTTTTACTTTTTGTGCACTCAGTATTTACGTCATTTCACAGTCTAGTTCAGCGGATGTGTCAATCCGCAAAACGTGTACTGCAAGATGATCCAGAGGCTTGGCCACTCCAGCGCTTCGGCTAGCACCAGCGAAAAGCGCAATTCGCTGTTTCATTCCAGTGGATTTGTAGTACGAAGCCATAAACATGCTAAAATGAGGGGCGACAGCTTTAAACTGTCGCCCTGCTACACACTCCGCGCTATCCCACTTACCCTAAAGGCTCGCTGCATTTGCTGGTGACATAACCCAAAGCCCGCTACGACTCGCAAGCTTTGCCTCGCTTGATAGCAAGGCCATGCTGGGTCCTGGGTTTGCTTTTTTTGCACACGGGCTACAAACCACAGCAGGCTCACTGCGCTCGCTTCATGGCATCTGTCCTCTGGTTCTGACCAATCAAGTGCCCTGAATACCGTCGTATCTTTGATTTTTGTATACTTTGATAAGTATCGGAAGATTTGCACCGTTTGACTTAATCTTTGTAAGGTGACGCCTTAAATACTGTCGGGGTGGTGAGGATATTCATCCATACAGTTGGATCGGGTAGGTTGTTTGGTTCTGGGGGCTCCAATGTTGCCGGATGTGTTTGTAGCGAATTCTCGAGTTAGCACGAATTGAAATGATATTTTAATATCAACGATGATATGGTATTTAAAAAAATACAACTTCATCGTCTATAAGACATTATTCTGATTGGTAGAAACAAAACAAGGTATGTGAAACATGTAATATACTTCGAAATTTCTAAAAGGGCGGTCCCTGCGCCCTTTTACAATACTAACTCCGTTCGGAAAATAACGTGCATTTATAATAAAATCAGCGCTCCGCCTCGTTGAAAATTGGAAATAGTAGTTGTGCACAGGCACCTTAACCCCAGTGAGACCAAAAATCCCGTTTTATCCTAAGGATTCATAGGATAAAAAATATTTTAGCTCAATCTAAGTATGGTCTCCCGACTATTTCCGATCCTAGTGACTTTTGTCCTTCATAAAAGACACTAGGCCTGGGCGACGGGGTAGGATATCTGCGTCGTCGGGCACGAGCTGAGAAATGAAATGAATGAACGGAAACGAGCGGGAGATTCAAACGGTAGGTGGAACTGGACCTTTCCGGAGATACCTCTTCAAACAGATGCAGCTCTATATATTGTCTTACGAAGGTATCGATTTGAAGAGGATATAAAATTTGCGATTTCAAAAACATTTTTCAAAAGCACGTTATTTTCCGAACGGAGGTCCATTTTTTTTTTACAAATTTCGTTATCCTCCGAGTATCGATTACCCCCTTAAACCTGCGCACGAAAGGATTAAATGATGAATGTACTGTCGATCAAGCCCGTGTTTCTTATCGTGCAAATGTCAGAGGTTACCTCTACACATACGTTTCACAATGTTGAAGAGAACCAAGTACACCCATGGCAATGCCCAAGGCGTGAAGTCGGCGACGCAAGAGGTTCTGCGAGAAATAATCTGGTAAGGGTGTGGCT